>JBBBDQ010000258.1:2745000-2875000 GCA_037127315.1 Ascarosepion bandense
TATAGTGTTGACCTCTTTTTAGTGTGCTGTAGTCTTTGTAGGTAGTTAACTGCTTTTTTATTTTAACTTCTTTTTATTGTACTAAAATAGAAGAACTTAAAAACTCGATCCAAACAACCACTGTTGAAGACGGCAAATAAGTGGAATGCAGCTGGTGAAACTGAAAACAGTACTAGCTCATGAAGACATAGTTTTAGAAACACAAAGCGATAGGGCAGGATTAGGCGTAAACTTGTTTAAGCCCTTTGCTACAGTGAACCCAGTAGGAAGAAAAAAGCTGCATGCAGCATTGTGAAAAAAAAAAAGAATATGAATTGAGAAGATGGCACCTGATGCAGTGTTTAGCGCAAATACAAATGATGAAGTGGGAAGAATGTATCATAGAAAGGAGGATTGACTGGAAAGAGGTACGAGAGTGGGACACATCAAGGTTAAGTTTTTTGATCAGTGCAACTTATGTAACTTGGTGAGATGGCATGTATCTGAGGGCGACAAGCGCAGATGTGGAACGGAAGGTACAATGAAGCACATACTAACAAATTGTCAGTTAGTCCTCAATAGGCATACATAGAGACACAACCAGGTACTGAGGATTTTTTGTGATACTTTGAAGGAACAACTTAATAGTGTCAGTACTGGAAATAGACAACAAAAAGCATCCAAACAAAAAGCAATCGACTTCCATCGTCAAGGGACACATTGCCTCTAGAAGAGAAAGGAGAGAACGGTAGATGATAACAGATAGAATGGGAACTGGAATATGGCTGCAGACCTCACAGGTTTCTGACGTTTTTATCCCGATTCCAACAGAGAAGAAGCCGGACTTTTTCTATTGGTGTGAAAAAAGAAAGATTATTTACTTGATGGAACTGACCGCGCCCCGTGAGGTTATTTTGAATGAAGCAGCTGGTAAAAAGAATAAGCGATATCAGGCACTATATGAAAAACTAGGTGGGTGCAGAATGGGAGGAGATTGGCTACACAGTAGAAGTTGGCTGGAGAGGTTGCATTGGACACATAACAAGGAGATATGTGCCGCCGATTGGTCTTCACCAGCGGAAAGCAACAACGGTAATAAAGAACCTACAGACTGCTGTGGGAAAAGCAACCCATTGGACCTGGTCGAAGAGAAACGATGACACTTGGCTCGAGAAGTGAATATATTCTTAATCAACAATACGAAGCTAAGTGAAACAACAAGAGAAGCTTCACATCAGTGAGAGATGTGGGCGGTGCGCAGAACATTAACCGTCGAGATGGAGGCCCTAAAACGTTGCGCATTCTCTCCTGAAAACCTCAAGATCTTATTGGAATCTAGTATGTGGAGCTGTTCAGCTGGTATGCACTCACAAGTTGTGTTCTATTGCTTTACTTATTCAAGACTTCCATTCCAGAGTTTCGTAGACGATTTTGTGTAATCGTTCAGTCCAGTCGTCAGAAGTTATCAACAAATATGTTGGTTGTTTTTATGGCGATTCAACCTCGGCGGGTCATTTATTGCCAACTAAACCTCATTTATTTATTGCTGGTAATACCTTTTTCTTTCAACAATTTATTGTTGTTTTTTATATAAGTTTGGTGTTTAGTAATACATCTTTCTTTTCGAGTATCAAGATTCATTGGGATTTTGTTTTTAAGGGCAAGTCCTACTCTTGTTATTTAACCAATAACTGGAAGGAAGGGATGGATTAATACCTTTCCCAAGGGTACCAGTGCTTAAGTGAATGCAAAGTATTCAACAGGAATTCGAACTCGGCTCACCGATTTCTCTTTCCGAGCCGATATCCACTGCACCACAACGCACATCTGTCACTATACGCTTACAGCACCTGGTATTCCCAACCGGTCACCCATCTAAGTACTGACCAGGCTCCACGTTGCTTAACTTCGGTGATCGAGCAAGAACCGGTGGATTCAACGTGATAGGCCGTAAGCCTCAACAAATACGTAATTGTGCATATGTGAAAATGTGTAAGATGCCGTGATTATTTCTTTTTTTGTGTAATTTTCTTGTTTATACGCTCTCCTTATCTTTTATTTTTTGGCCCTGAGTGTCAAAAGATAATGTATAAATGATATATTCAGTGCCAGAGAGGATTTATATTTAGTCTATATTTCGGGAATGTTCTAGTTTTTTCTTAGCATTTCGAAAGTATATTGATGTGCATTGTGGTACAATGTATATCAGATACGAAAGAGAAATTGGAAAAATACGGATTCGAATTCCAGTTGAATTCGTTGTATTCACTTAAGCGCAAATATCGTTTGGAAAAAGATGACTTCACATTTCTTGTTGGTGAAACGACTGTATGATCCGGCATGCTGTGGCCTCTCGGTATAATATACACCGGATTAACTGCTGGTTTATTCTGCTACTGGTACCCTCTACAAAGACGAACGTAGGTTCGAATCCCGCTAAAATCACTTTTTCTTTATTAAGCTTTTTCCAGTGCGCAGGTCTATAGAAGTAATACACACAGTTGTCTATTAAAACACGGTTATCAACTAAAAATAACGTTTGAAATAATAAAAAATGCAAGGATATATATATATATTTTTTTTCATTTTTAAACGAGTTATTTCGCTAACCAAGCTTCTACCATGAGTGGTGTCTTCAGGCGATTTTTAATAACTGATTTTACCGTTTACCGTTTTTCTTCTTCAGAACGCTCTTGTAACGGTGTTTTAGTTCAACTTTCACGTGGCAGGGAATTTATAAACTCGCAATTTTTTTAATTAAAACGGATTATGGAGTTTTCATCTATAGTTGCATGAACCTAAGAGGTATTTCTTCGTGTAGATGCATTTCGTCATAATTTCATTTAACAATCCGTCTTTATTTGGGAATATTTCTTCTTGGCACAATCTACATATTTTCCACCGTTTTAAGGCTTGGCGGATTTTACAATGCTCCACGTTATGTCTGGGTCTTTTCCATATTTTGATTTCAATTTCCACACGTGACTAGCCAATTTTGCATTGTTTTTTAATTTTTTCTATTTTAAATATAAATCTGTGATTAAACCAACTATATATATATATATATGTATATATATATATTATAAATTATATTTTAGAACATATAAATAATTTTTTTATATATATCCACTACAGATCGTACATTTGTTTCAAAAACTTCAATGTCTTATCAGGCGGTATGTATAGGAATGGAAAGCCTCTTTTCATATATTTGGTCAGTTGTTTGTGCGATGTTGGGGGGTGGCTAGTGATAAGGGAACATGTGGATATATAAAAAAAATATGTACATGGTCTAAAATATAATTTATAATAAATATTCACAACTCTATATATTATATATCGTGCAGTTTCAAATTAATGTTTTGGACGTTGTAAAAATTCTTTCTTCGTTCTGTATTCACTCGATATATATATATATATATATATATATATATATATATATATATCAGGGTATAGAAGAATCCAAAGGAGTATCCTGTAAATACAGTGGTAGGATAACTCTCTAAGAGAGCTCTTTGTGAATTTCATTCGTGTAAAATCCTTTGTACAATGAAGACGAAAGCTGAAGGTTCGCCTGAAATAGGCCCATACTTCCGATTTACCACGAAAAAACGTATCTTTCTTAATTTTTCTTATATATATATATATATATATATATAGTTATATTTGACATAGACATCAAAACTACCTACATATCCCCTATCCCGCTTATAATATACTATATCAATATAGAAAATTTTAAACTATGTAATCTTGAATAAAGGATAGACGGGTTTAAATCAAAATTAAATTGAAAGTGTATATCAACATAAGAAAACATCTTATCTATCACAGTGTATATACAAATTCTACATCTGGCACAAGGTATCATTAGTAATCGACCTAAACAAAGCATGAAGCTAGCAAACTTGACTTCAAGACAATCCCGATAAGCATTAAATAAACGTTACCTTGCAAGGTTTTAAATATTTCCCCCCAAGCAAAGCGATAATGTCACTAAGACACAGCGAATACTAGAAGTAAAACAGAACGAGAAAACTTTAGTGACGGGAAATAAGAAGAATACAATAGAGTAAAATGGTTCAGGTAGAAAGAAGATAGGAAGTGATGTTGCATTTAATTTCTTGAAGATTTTAGGTGGCAGGTTAACAAGAAATCGGAAGTTCGATAAACTTTGTATTCCTGGCGTAAATGTTTATTTCGTTCCTTATGTTCCACAACCTTCGATTGATTAACACTGCGCTTTTCATCTATCAAATTAACTGTAATCACAAAAGATTTTTTTTTTTTAATCATATCACCCCGGGCAAGGCGGTAACGCCACTGATGTGCAGGGGGCTACATAGGAGTGAAAAGATTGGAAAAGAGAAAACCGGAAACCGCATCCTAAACAGGAAACAAGGGATGAGCATCTTCACCTGTTCAATAGACGTGGGTGGAGTGTGAACCGGGCGATAGTTTAGTCTATCTACTCCAATTGAAAAAAAAAGTGAGAAGATTGGAAAAGAGAAAACCGGAAACCGCATCCTAAACAGGAAACAAGGGATGAGCATCTTCACCTGTTCAATAGACGTGGGTGGAGTGTGAACCGGGCGATAGTTTAGTCTATCTACTCCAATTGAAAAAAAAAGTGAGAAGATTGGAAAAGAGGAAACCAGAAACCGCATCCTAAACAGGAAACAAGGGATGAGCCTCTTCACCTCTTCAATAGACGTGGGTGGAGTGTGAACCGGGCGATAGTTCAGTCTATCTACTCCAATTGAAAAAAAAAGTGAGAAGATTGGGAAAGAGGAAACCGGAAACCGCATCCTAAACAGGAAACAAGGGATGAGCCTCTTCACCTCTTCACCTGTTCAATTTTGGATTTCTATTTGTGTTTTTTTCTATTATTGAGACAAATTTTTAAAAAAGACCTTCATCAGCACTGTAGCCCCAAGGCCGAGTATCTGCATCTTGATTTTCAGTTTCTTTGATTTTTTTTTTTTTTTGCCTTCTCTCTGACATTTCTTCTTCTATGTGCCCTGTCCCTTCAGGACGTAGGCGATCACGGTTCTCCACGTCTCCCTATCCCTGGTGGCTCTTAGCACGCCTTCTCCTGTTAAACTATGCAACCCTCGTTCCGTCATCCACCAGATCAGAGGTCCTTCAAATATGTTATCCGCTACTTTCACCTGTCTCTTTTCCCTTCTATCTGGCCTGTTAGTTTCAGTTTCTCCAAGCCCTTCTTCCTCATTGCATGTCCCAGGAACTTCAGCTGTCTCTGCCTGATGCTCAGTATTAATTTCCTTTTTTGTTTCCATCATTTCTAAGACCTCATCATTGCTCACATGCTCGATCCATGATATTCGCAGCATCCTTCTGTAGAAACATATTTCAGTTGCTTCAAGTTTTCCCTTCATCTTTGCTGATATTGTCCAGCATTCGCTGTCATATTGAAGAACTGACAACACATAGCAATCCAGAACATTTTCTTTGTTTCTAGCGGAATTGTCCTGTTTCTTAATACTTTGCTCAACTTCTGGACTGCTTCCTTCGCGATGCCAATTCGCCTTCGGATCTCTGTGCTGCACTTTCCGTCTTCTATTGTAACACTTCCCAGATATTTAAATTTTTGTACCTGCTTGATTCTAGTATCCCCTACCTGTATTTGGCATATTGGGCTGCCCTTTCTACTGATGACTATGCATTCGGTTTTCTTGCAGTTTATTTGTAGTCCTTTCTTATCACTCTCTTCAGCTACCTTCTGTAGGAGGTCTTGTAGTTTCCTTTCTGTGTCTGCTATCAGCACTGTATCATCTGCGTACCTTAGGTTGCTTATATTGTGGCTTCCGATGACAAATCCAGGCATAACTTCTAGGGTCCTCAAAATGTTCTTGCTGTACAAGTTGAAATGATCCCATGAAAAAACACATCCTTGTCTTACTCCTCTTTCTATCTTTGTATATCTGCTGAATTCCTTACCTGTCCGTATCCAAGCGGTTTGCTGCCAGTAAAGATTCTTGATTATTCTTATGACTTTCCCAAATATGTCAAGGCTGCTGAGCATCTCCATCAATTCATTGTGGCGTATTTTATCAAACGCCTTTGCTTAATCAATAAAGCACAGGTATAAGTCCTTCTTCATTTGTATTGCCATTTCAGAGAGCATCATAATCATGAATATAGTGTTCTTTGTTCGAGTGTCTTTGACGAAACCGCACTGTTCTTGTTTTATCTCTGGCCTGATTCTGCTTCTCGCTTTATTCATCAGGATTCGAACGATTAGTTTTGTTATAGGGCTCATTAAATTGATGGTCCGGCTGCAATGAGTTTTGGGGTTTTCATTTCTCCAGTGATTTATACTTATTCGCAATACTTTAAAAGCACAAGTATTCGGAATGTACTTGTAAAATCAGTAATACTCTGATAAATAATTTTTATGACAAATTTCTTTTTTCAAATAATCTTGCTTTTCCACCGTATTAATTTAAGTAATGAAGTCAGAAACACAACAAAAACATCTTCGAACGAGACCTAAACTTGTATACATTTGTCAGAAACTTTTGTTCTGAATTTATTAAATCTTTTCACCCCAAGCAAGACGTGAATCTCATTAGTAGGTAGGGAGTTACATGGAGTGAATGTGGGAGAAGAGACTGAATATAGGAGGAATTGAGGAAACGATAAAAGATGAAAGGGATTCAAAAAGATAGAAGATGGCGACTGATATTACATTTAAATTTTTCAAGATTATATTCATCAGAGAAGCAATGGAGTTCCACAAGCAAGAAATGCGAGAAAATAAGCTCTTGGTGGAGAAGTGGCTATTTCAGCTGTTAACGGGTGAGATTTAAATGCCAGTCTAGTAGCACGCTTAAATTCGTGTAGTCGTCTACAAGGTTAAAAGCTCGTCAGAGCAGTTATCATGAAAACAGTAGCAGAAAAGACAAAGAGGAGCCACAACAAGTGGGTGAGAAAGTTACTGAATTCGAGATTACAGATCCTTCTTTGGATTTTGTCAATAATCCGGAGATAAATAGCAAAAGCACCTGATCAGATAAAGCATTAGTAGTCAATGCACGGACTAATGGTTGATTTGTAAATGTTCAAGATGGACTTTGACGGAAAAAAATATAGTTGAACCCCCACAAACAAAGCATAAAAGTATATAAATAAACTTTTATGGCGAATAATCCAGCAATATATTTTACTAACAGTATAGTCCGTCGTCGCTCGGGTGTATTGAAAGCTTTAAAATTAATCCATGGTTCTGGAGCTCAGAATCTTTGGATGTTGGCACGAAAGACTAAAATGCAATAGTTGTTTCCAGTTAAAGCGAATCCGTAAACTTAAAGAAAAATGAATGGATGTAAGTCAAATTTTGATTTCCTGGTATCGATATCAAATAAGTTTTTTTCGTCATAAACAGAATTTTGAAAGCTAAATAAGTCATCTAAGTAAATGGTATCATGGCTGAGACTAAGAACTACAATTATACCTACTTAGAGCAAAACCCGAAGCAAAACCTAAAATAAATGGGCTGAAAAAAAATACAGACATACAGGTAGATAAACGGACACACACACACACACACACACACACACACACACACACACACACACACATCTTGCCTTTTATATATATATATATATATATATTATCGACTTTCTGCACTTATGTAAGAACTGCAACCTTGAAATTTCTGACTATCATTTCTTATGTCTTTGTCTATGAGTGTATCAAATTTGAATAAAATCGGACCACTCCTTCTATAACCCGATTTTTTCGATTATCGATTTTCGATATTCATCGGGGGTACCTCGACACAAAACCTAGATAAGAACACTCGCAAACGCTTATAGTACAACTGGGCAAATTTTCAAGAAAATCGGTTCAGCCGTTTCGGCGTCTATAGGTAACGCGGACACACACACACACACACACACACAGAGACAAAGTTCCATTTATAAATAAGTTTATATATTAAAAAATACCAACATTACAAATTTATAGTAAAATTACCGGCAATATATTTTAAAACAAAACGACTAACGATACCTTTCACAGTAGAAATGATCAATTCTAGGTATACGTCTCTTTGTAGTTCATATATCCTTTAAGACTTCCTTGTTGCTCACTCATTCATTTATTCTCAACATCCCTTGATTCACGTTTCTTATTCATTTCTGCAGTCATTATGCTGTATTCACTTCTGTTTGAAGGGATTTGATATTACATAGCTGCTCAACACTTCTTTTTTGGTTTCTAATGCTATTTTCCTTTGCTTTACTCGAATGCTTAATTTCTCGAAGGCACATTTTGCTGTTCCTATCTGCGCTCCGATTCTTCTCATTTGTTGTTTTTTTTTTTTTAATGTACATTTGTTTTGTTTTTTCTTTACCTCTTAAAGGGTCAAGTTTATATCTTGGTAATGTTGTATTTGTAGTTTCATTCTCCTCCTCATATCATCATCCATTCTGTTTCTTTTCTCTCTCTCTCTCTCTCTCTCTCTCTCTTCTAACCTTTCTCGGCTGCTTATTCAACATTCCATCTTTTTTTTTTTCGTTGTCTTCCTGATACAAGATCTATTTCCTTGCTAGCATGATTTCTCCTACGAGAAAATGGTATTTATCAACTCTAGTAGATATCCTGAAGATGTTAAAAAGACGATAACAACGCTTTCTGTGAATTTGCTTCTTGTTATTTACAATAAGAGAAACGATGCAAAAGGTCGAAAATGTTCTCCTGCAGGAAATCGTTGTTTGATTTCATTAATTTTTTTGTTTTGTTTCTAAGATTCGACTGTCCGAATTTCCAATATCTTTTCCTAAAATATTACATTATTTTTAATTATTTTCTAGTATAATTTTTCTATATTGTACTGATTGTTTTTCCTTTCATTCTTTACTTTAATCTTTTTTTTTTCTTATTTTATTTTCTTTATATCTATCATTTTGTATGTCAATTAAGTGCCATACCTGATACACGCTTGGGCGATCATGTCTCGAAAGGGACTTGACTGACTGGACAGATGATTATCCCGCAGTAAGTTGCCATTGCTTGCTGCTGCAGACTGGTTGCCAACCAAGGCTATAGAACCCAATCTGTTCTGTTATTTAACCCCTAACTGAAGGGAAGTGACGGATTAATACCTTTGCCAAGGGTATTTGTGCGAAAGTGAATGCAATGAATTCAACTGGAATTCGAACTCGGCTCCACGATTTGTCATTCCGAGTCGATATCCACAACGCACATCCATCATTTATATGACATGTTAGATTAGATGTTTTTTTTTCCTTTTTTTTATTCATCCATGTTTCGTTCTAATCCTTCTTTCTTTTTCTCTTTCTTTTCATTCTTTTTTTCCATCTTTTTTTAACACTTTTACTTTTAAATTTTTTCTTTATTTTTTGATCTTATTTCATTTTCTTGTTTGCTTATCATTTTTTCACACGACCCTTTTTCTTTCCTCTTTTCTTTCTTTCTTTCTTTCTTTGTTGATTTTTAGATCCTATTTTATTTTTTTATTTATTTTTTAAAAATCATATCACCCCAAGCAAGGCGGTAACGCCACTAATGTGCAGGGGGCTACATAATAGTGAGAAGATTAGAAAAGAGAAAAACCGGAAACCGCATCCTAAACAGGAAACAAGGGATGAGCCTCTTCACCTGTTCAATAGACGTGGGTGGAGTGTGAACCGGGCGATAGTTTAGTCTATCTACTCCAATTGAAAAAAAAAAAGAAAGTGAGAAGATTGGAAAAGAGAAAACCAGAAACCGCATCCTAAACAGGAAACAAGGGATGAGCCTCTTCACCTGTTCAATAGACGTGGGTGGAGTGTGAACCGGGCGATAGTTTAGTCTATCTACTCCAATTTTGAAAAAAAAAAGAAAAGAGTGAAAAGATTGGAAAAGAGAAAGCCGGAAACCACATCCTAAACAGGGAACAAGGGATGAGCCTCTTCACCTGTTCAATAGACGTGGGTGGAGTGTGAACCGGGCGATAGTTTAGTCTATCTACTCCAATTGAAAAAAAAAAAAAAGAAAGTGTGAAGATTGGAAAAGAGAAAACCAGAAACCGCATCCTAAACAGGAAACAAGGGATGAGCCTCTTAACCTGTTCAATAGACGTGGGTGGAGTGTGAACCGGGCGATAGTTTAGTCTATCTACTCCAATTGAAAAAAAAAAAAGAAAGTGAGAAGATTGGAAAAGAGAAAACCAGAAACCGCATCCTAAACAGGAAACAAGGGATGAGCCTCTTCACCTGTTCAATAGACGTGGGTGGAGTGTGAACCGGGCGATAGTTTAGTCTATCTACTCCAATGTACTCGTCAGTTTGGTGATTTATTTATTTATTTTTAATCCCTATTTGCTTTACTTATTTGTCTTCCATTTTTCTCCTGGCCTTCCTATCTTCTTTCCGTCTTTTGTTTGTTTGTTTGTTTGTTTGTTTGTTTCTTTCTTTCTTTCTTTCTTTCTTTCTTTCATTTTATTTCTTTGTTTGTTTATATTTTTATTTATTTATTTCACTGAAACAAAACATTACCTCTATAATATGTCTTTCCTCTCTTTCCACGTGATCAGTCAGTCAGTTAAGTGCCCTACGTGATTTACATGTTATTTAAAGCCATAACAATATTATTTACTATAAAACTAGATGACCTTTCAACTTTATATATATATTGTAATTTTGTTATTACAATGTTTTATAAAAGCATAATATCACTACACAAAGATTTTCATGCTTCAGAAAAATACTGTTGTTCTTCAAGCCACTCAGTTAAGTGCCATACGTGATACACGCTTGGGCGATCATGTCTCGAAAGAGACTTGACTGACTGGGCAGAAGATTAACTCGCAATAGGTTGCCATTGCATTCTGCGGTAGACTGGTTGCCGACCCACTCTGTCCTGTTATTTAACCCATAACTGGAGGGAAGAGACGGATTCATATCTTTTCCAAGGGTATTTGCGCGTAAATTAATGCCAGGAATTCAACTAGAATTCGAATTCGGCTCTCCGATTTCTCGTTCCGAACCCATATCCACTGCACCACAACGCACATAAACGGAATAATCCATTATTTATGTGATATTGGCAAGGCGCTTCGTTTTCTCTGTGTTTTTTTTTTTCTCTCTTTTTCATTTTTTCTATCTATTTATTCCATATTTTCTGTTTCGTTCTTTCTTTTTTTATTTTTAGATTCTATTTCTTTTTATTCGTTTGTTAAACATTTCCTCCCTCCCTCCCCGCCTCCCTTCTTTCCTTCCTTCCTTGTTCTTTTTTCATCTTATTTCCTATGATCGTTTGTTGTAGATTTTCTCTTTCTCTCTTACTTTCCTTCTTTCTTTCTCTTTTTCATTCTTTCACTGAAGTCAATCAGCATCTTTGATATATCTTTATCATATTTCCTAGTGATCAGAATGTTATTAATGTGAGACTGAATTTTTTACTTTATTTGTTTCTTTCTTTCTCTATCAGAGGTTTTTGTTTCTTTTTATATTTTTCTTTTTCTTTCTTTCTTTCTTTCTTTATTTATTTATTTATTTATTTATTTATTTATGTATTTATTTTCTGTGTTTGTTTCTGTTTCATCTTTAAATCCAAATTTCTTTCGTTTTATTTCGCCTTGTTTCTCGGCTTTGTTTCGCAACGTTTTTCAACTTCCTGTTTTCGTTTTTTTTTATTATTAAATTGTATTTCCTTTCTTTGATTTTTTACCTTTCCTCTCTGTTTCACTGTAGTTATTGCTTTCTTCGTAACTTCGTTTATTTATTTATTTGTTTCTCTTTTTTTTATTCTTTTCCGTTTTTTGTGTCCTCATATTACTTTTTTTTATTTGTTTTTATGTATTCAACATTCTCTTCAGTTCATTTCTCTGCAGAACAAATCAAAGATTTCCCTAAGGATTATTTTTTTGAAAATAAAAATTTGAAAAAAAAAAAAAAGACTTCATGAATGACACTCACATTGTTCAAAAATTTTTTATCAAATTCATTAAACATCTTCGCTTGTACTTCCGGCGTATGTGAAGGGATGTGAGAAGCAAACTTCCGGTTAAGAACTCTTCAGTGTTTGTTCATAGCGGATCAATGAAGGTTATATAGGACCTCATTAACGTTCAGTTTTCAGACGCAAAAGCTCGTTAAACAAAACCTCGAAGCTTGGGGTAAAATAAATTTAACTAATTTGGTTTAATTTTATTGCATAAAAATGAACATAGGCTATTCCTCTTGTCTTTCTGTCTCGTTATATTTATTTGAAAATGTTCTTGGGGAAAAAACGGCTTATGGCCACATCACGTTGGAAAAACTGGTTCTCAGTAAGATCACCGAAATTAAGCAACGTCTAATCTAGTCAGTAGGTTGATCTAAGATCACTTGAGAATAGCATGGTACACAAAAGACTTGAAGACTATTACTGCTATTAAAGTGTTTGATATATGTCTTCTTGTGTAGTAGTGTGTGTTCGTCGATCTCCTTAAAGGTGAAAAGTAGACTTGAATCAACAGATATGTGGTTCTACAGAAGAATGCTGGGTATCCCATTGTCCAAACATACGAGTAACGACGAATTCTTCGATAAATATGAAACAAAAAGTATATTATGCTTAACATCAGGAGGAGTCAGTTGAGTTTTCTAGTATATAGAATGAGGAAAGAGGGCTTAAAAAAATTAATATTCACAAGACAGATTGAAAGCAAAAGAGGCATAGGAAAAATAGCATAACATACTTAGTGAGCCGGAGTAAACGGATGGCGGAACAGAGTTTAGGAGAAATAACAGACAAAATTTAGGAGGTAGGCGGTCATGGTTCTCCCTAACATCTTTTCTGTTGTAGCTCTTAAGCTACAAAAGACAGTAAGTTGATGAGATCCATGATCGCTTACGTTCTGAGTGGAAACGGCACAGAAGAGGAAGCTCCTGTCTGCGGGCTTGTTTTATTTTTCTTGTATCAAACAAGTCTCGGCTTAGTAACTCTTTCAGTGTGTGTCGTTTTCTTGTGATAAGTTCCAGAAGATTGGCTCGTTGCTCATTTTTTAGGGACTTGAAGAGGAAATATTATATTGATTCCATTGTTAGATTTACTACTAAGAATGTTGGTTCACTGTGTCAATTTAAACATTTTTCTTTTCCAGAATCTATCTTACATATTTATTAATCTATCATTCGTTCATGCTTTGAATATTGGTGAGGCATATGGTATAGTGTTGCTTCTATATATTTAAAGTTTCTTGACAAAATCCAAAGTAGATGAATCTTCAATGTTATTGGTTCTGATCTGGCATCCCAGCTTCAGTATCTTTCCAATAACCGTGGTGTAGAGTTTCTGTGCTTTTTCTTTAAATACTTTCATGATAATTGTGCTCATGAACTTTCTTCCATGCTATGAAGAATTTAGGAATTTACTCGCAGTGCTAGTTTGGCGGTAATGTCTCATCGTTTTATAGTTGAAATGACTAGATATATCCGTAAGTTCTATACTAACAGTTTCTTCTATCGTATTTTATTGCGTGTACAACTCTCTTCAAGGTAAAAGAAAATTTTATCTTCAAAAATTTAAATGCATCGTCAATCATTATCTTCTGTTTTAATTCTTGTTCTTTTATTGTCATCTCTTATTGTTAATAGTTTTTTTTTCTTTCTAACATTCACTTACCCCTTTTGTTTTAGTTGGTATATTACATTTCATAGGGATTTTTTTTTAAATTTGTTTTCACTTTTACTTTATGGTCCCCTAAACGACCGACAAACATTATCTGACATTTCCTTCCTTGCTTACAAAATTACTTATCGCCCGCATCGTAAAATCACTTTGAAATTTAAACTCTTTGCTTATTTTCTAGTTTATTTTAGTGATAGAGGCTCATCCCTTGTTCCCTGTTTAAGATGTGGTTTCCGGCTTTCTTTTTTCCAATGTTTTCACTCTTATGTAGCCCCCTGCACATCAGTGGCGTTACCGCCTTGCTCGGGGTGATATGTTTAAAAAAAAAATGAAAATATTTTTTTTTAATGCACCCTGGATTAAAAAGGATTACGCATGATTAAGAAACACTGCTCTATAGTATCGTAACGTAAACATGACTGAGTTTGTCATTAAGAAAATTGGTTTTAATATATATCAATTTTTTTCTTCTTTTATGACGTAGGCGATCATGGCCTTCCACGTCTCCCTATCCCTGGTGGCTCTTAGCACGCTTTCTCTTGTAACGTCTCTCAGCCCCCGTTCTGTCATCCACCTGCACAGGCCTTTTAAATATGTTATCCACTGCTTTCCTATGTCTCTTTTTCCCCTCTATCTGACCTGTTAGTATCAGGTTCTCCAAGCCCTCATTCCTCATTGCATGTCCCAGGAACATTGGTCGGTATTTCAACGTGATGTGAACATAAGCTCGGTGTGTAAAACGTTTTTAGAACCTCATCTGGACTAGTGATGCAGTGTGAACCCCTTCACCACCGGTTCTTCGCGTCGACACTCAAAACCTCGCTGCCCTTCGATAATCGATCACATCGTTCCAAAGCGGACTCAGTCCACGTTGTGCTGGATTGAGAACAAACTCGAGAGCTGATATCCACAATAAAAAAATAAATATTTTCTGATGCTCAATATTAATTTCCTTTTTGTTTCCATTATTTTCAAAACCTCGTCATTGCTCATGTTATTCACTAACCAGTTTAAAAAATTCAAATTGCAAAATATAGAGAGATAGGGAAAACTACAAGAATTTCTAGAAGAAAAAGTAAAAAAAAAGCAAGAGCAAAAGAATAACTATCGTTTGTCAGGAAAGAGACTCTATGGCCGTCAGTAGTTTAGAGAGTCCGAGATGCGAGTTACGAATTGAAGACATCGGACATTTTACAATCGGAGATGTGTTATAAAAGACGAATGGAAACGTCATACATAAACCAATAAGGCGAATAGAAATAGCGAAATATGCCGCCCAAAAAGCCATGCAAAGTAATAAAAAACCACAGAAAAATTGTTAGAAGCAGAAAACAGCAACGAAATGCTATTCAGTATCAGTTCTCTTAAATGGTAGTTAATGCCGAAAACTTATCTCGAAGATAAAGAGGAGAATTGATGCAGAAAAGTTGCAGCTCTACAGGAGTATACTAAAAATGATATGAACGTAACATGTGAAGAAAGAGGAAACGTTAAGGAAAATATGAACAAAATAAACACTAGACGTAAGACTCGCAATTTCGCATTTCCAAAATTTCGTAATTACTGTTCTTCATTACTACTTGTACTCATCACATTGTTTTATTATTTCCTCATATTCAATGCACTTTTCGTTTTTAGTATTTTTTATTACAATTCTCACAGCTCATTAGTATTTGAATTTTATCTCGATTCTCCTAAATGATGTAAGGATATTTTAAATTATTACAATTTAGAAAGTATATAAATATATATTATATACATGCATACAGACATCCACATATATATATATATACAGATATATATATATATATATATATATATATATATACGTGCATACATTCATATATATATATATATATATATATATATATATATATGCACGCATTAATGCATGTTGACATATACGTATGTACCCATCTAGATATGCTTTTGTATGTATGCATATATATATATGTATGAGTGAATGCATACATATGTAAGCGTATATACATTGCATGCATATATATATATATATATATATATATATATATATATATATATATGCATGCAATGTATATACGCTTCACTCATACATATATATATATATATATGCATACATACAAAAGCATATCTAGATGGGTACATACGTATATATCAACATGCATTAATGCGTGCATATATATATATATATATATATATATATATATATATATATATATATGTATACATGCATACAAACATATATTTATATAGATACATGCATATATATATACATTAATGTGTGTAACTTACGTACATATATATATATATATATTAGAAAAAAGTAATAACAGTTACTGGACTTGAGAAACGTATTTTCTTGACAAATAGTTCAGGCGAATGATTTTATAAATTCAAACCGTAAGCGGTAACAGTTCTTCGGCACGATAAATGCCAATTGTTTCCTTGTAGCGAAACGCTTAAATTTTATATATATATATATATATATATATATATATATATATATATATATATATGAATTAAAGGTACATTGCGACACCGAAATTTTCATGTTTTTAGATAGAATCTCGTCATCAGGCAATGCTGGATAGTGGTTGTCAAAATGATTTACATTTCTGATGACGAGAGGTTGTGAAAATGCTTTACATTGCCTGATGATGAGATTCTCGAAACATAAAAACTTCTGTGTCGCAATGTACCTTCAATTCATAATTATATGATTATATTATTCTCTACAAATATTTATTGTTATATAAAAAATGTCAGGAAACTCAAAATCGTAAAACTTTAGGCCCTCTTTACCTGGCTTTATATATATATATATTGCATCTCTGATACTACTCAAAAACCTAGTACATATATTGGTTTTACCACAACCACGCTCTCCCGTAGACTTACATGTCATCTTTCTGATCAGAGTACTATTAAACAACATTTCTCTGAAAAACATAAACATGTAGGTAATATCAGACAGATTTTGGTCAACAATACGGTGATCCTTACTCATACACACAGTAAGAGGAACCTGCAGATATTGGAGGCCATGTACATCAAATCAAAACAACCAACACTCAATAAAATCAACTTTAAAACAGGAAATAACATATTACATTGCATTTGACTAGATGGTTTTGTTGTCATTTCGCGCTATCCCGCGGTGTGACGTCATAAAACCGCATCGCAAACTTAAGAACTGCGTTTATTATTTTTGGTAACTATTGCCGTTGCCAAGCGGAGTTTTATGTCAACACAAAATAAAATCGTCGGTGATGGTGGATTTTATAATATTTCAGTTTAAACAACCTCTCTGAAGATGGCTCATGTGAGCCGAAAGCTTAGAAGAAAACCAATAAATAATTATCCAAATGTTGGAGAATTTTTGTCTTTATTTTCAACTGAAATTAAAGCAAAAATACGACGTTTAGAACGGCTCATGATTAAACATAATAGACATTCATTGTCTCTTATATTTAATAGCATATGTCTAGAAAATATATATATATATATATATACATTACTTTTTATGTTATATATATTTCTCTGTGTGTGCCTGTATGTCACTGTGTGTATCTATGTGCGCAAGTATCTTTCTAATATTGCCGCAATTTTTCTGATTTCCTCTGAAGTCTTAAATATGAAAATCGTTGCTTTTTGACCCATCTTGTGTAAATGAAAATCTCCAAAAAGGCACCGAATTCAATATATAGATGTGTGTGTGTGTGTGTGTGTGTGTCTGTGTGTGTGCAGAATGTAATATTTGAAATTATTTTTGTAATGTCAATTTTACACACACACACACACACACATATATATATATATATATATATATATATATATATATATATATATATGGTTCGGTGGAAATAATTTGATTGTACGTGCACATATATAGATTTCGCCTATATTTGCGAATAGAGATTCTTTCTGATTTTCTAAGTGCTTTGTAAATATTGAAGCGAAGATTTTAGCGCAAGTGGAAGAAATCCAAGATGAGATTAACTTCAAAAAGAAAATAAAGAAAAAATACCGCAAATAGAATGCCGTTTTAAGCCGGTTGATACAGATATAAACATTTCTAAATTGCTTCTGTTAAAAGCTATATAGAATTGCGTCTTTTGACGATATCTGTATGTCAACACGCTCCCCAGCATTTCACGGTGAAATAGACTGTATTTTTACATTTCGGACATTAATAGACGCATACATGCATATCTGGCTGGAAGCTAGTTCCAAACACCTCGGATACCTTTTGATGGTTCCCCTCTTGTTTCGTGGTTCTTGGCCCCTAAGTGACTTTTGAGACTAGCATTAGATTTCTTAGGTATCGGAAATATAACACAGAAAAACTACATACCCTTAATTGGATCTGCTGTAACACTGTGTTTGGTACCGAGTAAAAGGAAGAAGAAAAAAGAAGAAGTGTGATAATAATTAATTCTTTTTACTTTCATTCTTTCTACTCCAGCCACTCGAGCTAGGCGAGACCACTAAAGAAAGATGACGTTCTATAACTCAAAGTTTCTTATCGCAGAAAATCGGAAGAGAAATTTTCGTAAGTAAGTTTACCATTTATTGAAAAATTTAACACCTATTGATAGAGACAGCAGTCGCCTATGGATAGACTTGTCTAAGGGCACGGTGGACTTTGTGACCCTATTGGCAGCTGATAGAGACATAAAATTTCCAGAAATAAACTCTCCTAGTTCCTTGTGGAATTTGGCGACGCTGAGAATTACAAGCTAAATATTTTTTTATAACGATTGCAATGATAAAAAACAGAGATGCAAAACGACCACACACACCGAAAGAGGAAAAACAAAAAGAACGATAATCAAATTTGACAGCTGAGTTGAAATACGCCCCTCAGATGGTGGTGAGAAGCACTTACACAGGAGAAAAAGAAATGGGGTTGATCAGATGACCAATGAAAAAGAGCCTCTGTGGATTTTGGGTAAGTCAGTGGAACGTTCCACACCCCTATAGCAATAGTGGGAAGCTCTCACACATGAAAGAGGAAGACGAGGTTGATCAGGAGACCAAATCAAGGATCACTTATTGGTAATTTGAAAATGTTGAATGTACCTGAAGTACTTCACAACTACCTCGAGAATCTATATACACAGATGAGTTAGTTTAGACAGTACATTTGGTGCGATTTGGAGCGATTTAACGCTAGAGACGTGTTGTCACGTGATCCCTTAGAATAAACTCAGATTTTACCCTGGTGCCAGACTAACAACATTAAATAGTGTTACATCCTGTAGAAGACGCGCGTCCGAATTATAGTTGCCTGCATTCAAGAGTGATAAACTCTAACCAAATACAGGACTGAACAGAACGCATGTATATAAACTCCGTGTTGTTTATTTTTTTATTGTGGATATCAGCTCTCGAGTTTGTTCTCAATCCAGCACAACGTGGACTGAGTCCGCTTTGGAACGATGTGATCGATTATCGAAGGGCAGCGAGGTTTTGAGTGTCGACGCGAAGAACCGGTGGTGAAGGGGTTCACACTGCATCACTAGTCCAGATGAGGTTCTAAAAACGTTTTACACACCGAGCTTATGTTCACATCACGTTGAAATACCGGTTACCGTAATATCACCGAAGTTAAGCAACATCGGAACTGATCAGTATCTAAATGAGTGACCACTTAGAAATACCAGGTTTTATAAGCTTAGATAACAGGGCAGTGTAATGGATAATGGCTCGGAATGTTTACTCGGATAACTGAGTTCTAATTCCAGTTGAGTTTATTATATTCACTTAGGCAAAAATACTCTTTGGGCAGTTATGAATACACCTTTTCCCGCATTTATTATTTAATTAGAAAGACTTATATCACTAAACTATTATTATTTTTGAAAATAATAATAAAAAAGATAAGAAAGTTTTGTAATTTGCTTGAAGCATTCTGTATATTAGGTGTATTGCTAGGTCTTGAAGGCTATCACAATGCGTCTAATAAAAAGGATATTTTCTGACTTTAAATAAGCCGCAAAAATTTATAAGCCAAAGAAAACGAAGCAATCAACCGTACATACATACATATGAGTTGAATATAAGGATTGAAATCCATCAAGATGATAAAATAAAAAAAGAAGAGATAGGAAAAGTGTCTTTAATCTAACATATTTCACTTTATTAAATTTCTTCAGAAATTTCTTTACAAAAATTCGTTGTTTTTTTTTTGTTTTTTTTTAATCATTTCACCCCGAGCAAGGCAGAAATGTCACTGATGAGCGGGGGGCTACATAACTGTAAAAAGATTAATTAGAAAAGAGTGAGGAGTACAAACTAGTTAGAAATGAGCAATAGAAAGCTGAGAATGTAGGTGTGATGACAGATACATAGGTGGAGAGAAGGGGGAGGATATACGGGGGTGGGGAGAGAGCTAGAGTCCAGTAGTTAATAGTTGAGTATTGACATTGCATTTAAATTTCTGGAGGTTATAGCCGTCAGGAAAGCAAGAATATGGGAGCGGGAAGTGCGAGAGAAGAAGCTGCAGGAGTAGAATTGTCGCCTGCATTTGGCTAACCTGACTGTGAATGGGTGGGACCCAGTTGCCAGTCGGGTTGCACGAGTAAACACCTTTTTAAATATTATTTAAAAAATAATAAATAGTATATTGGAATGTTGAGTGGAGTTTGCTTTCATTAGTCAGTTACTGTCTCTTTGTTGTTTGAAAAATATTTTTTAAAATTCGTTTCATTGAATACAGACGACAAGGAAGATTTAATTCATTTTCATTAAGTTTTTCCAGCAACCTAACATTTTTCCGTTTTGCAGGAGATAAGGAATATAGAAATTGTCCATAACGTTGATCGACCTAAGCGTTTTTGGCCAATTCTCTAGCCATTTTCAAGTGTGTTTACGTCTCTGCTGTTATTTCTTTTCTCATAATTTGACTGTTACGTATTAATTCATTTTGTTCGGTTTTTTACATTCCTTATCTCCAGCAAAACAGAAGAGTATTATGATGCTGCTGGAAAAACTTAATTAATTTTTTCTTGTCGGTTGTATTCATTGAAATATGTCTGAAAGAAAGGTTGTTTGTTGCCCCAGTATACATTACTATATATAGTGTGTCTTTATTGTTTTTAAATAATTTTTAAATTCGTGACTTGTAAACAAATCTCTGAAGATAACTTAATAATGACATATTAGATTAAAGATACTTTTCGTACCTGTTATTTACTTGTTCTACTATATATATATATATATATATATATATATATATATATATATATATACACTTGGTCCAAAATTGGAGATTACTAAAGTGTGAGTGTGTGGGTAGAGTATAAGCTTGTGTACAAGTGTGTGTATAAAGGCCTGAGTCAGTCATCACTTAAAAATAAACCGGGGCAGTTAAGCAAATGGGATAAATAAATGAAAGACAATGTGGCCAAGGAGATAAGAATAAGATATCTGTCAGCCTTGTTGTGAGGTCACCCGTTTTTCTTATCTTTTTGGCCACAGTGTCTTTCATTTATTTATTCCATATTTTTTTTAAGACTCCGAAACGGTTGAACTGATTTTCTTGAAAATTTACACAGTTGTACTATAAGCATCTGTTAGTATTCTTAGCTAGGTTTTGTGTCGAGGTACGCCCGATAAATATCGAAAATCGATAATCGAAAAAATCGGGTTTGAGAAGGAGTGGTCCGATTTTAATCAAATTTGATACACTCATAGACAAAGACATAAGAAACGATATTCAGAAGTTTTAAGGTTGCAATTCTTACTATAGTGCAGAAAATCGATAATATATATATATATATATATATATATATATATATATAAGGCAAGATGTTTGTGTGTGTGTCTGTTTATCTGCTTGTATGCCTGTATTTCTTCAGCCCTTTTATTTTAGTTTTTGCTTCGGGTTTGGCTCTAAGTAGGTATAATTGTAGTTCTTAGTCTCAGCCATGACACCATTTACTCAGAGGACTTATTTACCCTTCAAAATTCAGTTTACGACGAAAAAACGTAGTTGATATCGATACCAGGAAATCAAAATTTCACTTACATCCATTCAGACACGTTATTTTAATGGTAAATCGGAAGTTTGGCCCATTTTAGGCGAACCATCATTAGGTTCCGTTTACAAAGGATTTTACACGATCTTGTATTCTTCTATACCTACACTGCATGTTGATCTATATATATATATATATATATATATATATATGTTGTCTCGTTGATTACAGTTGATGGATGTGAGAGAATGTTTCAATTTGAAGTTTGTCATCATATGCATTAGCAGATCCGTATGATTCTAATAAATTAGCCCAACGATAGGAAAGATGTATAAGTGAAATGAATAAAAACTCACATTGTCTATAGGAGTTATTTTTTCGCTCTCTTTTTCTCTCTTTCTCTTTCTCCTTCTCTCTTTCTCTCTCCCTTTCTCTCTCTCTCTCTCTCTCTCTCTCTCTATATATATATATATATATATATATATGTGTGTGTGTGTGTGTGTGTGTGTGTGTGTGTTTTGGAGGTATATATATACCTGTATCTATTGGTAACGCAAAAGGAAATAATAACAGATATAATTACAAGCAGTGCGAAAACGTTGAAATATTTCTTCTAATATTTGCCGAAGCGACAACAACCAGACTGGCGTTGCTTGGTAAAACCATGCTTTTTTACCGTTCGCTTTACCGCAGCGGCATTGTAATTACATTTATCGTTCTTGCGGTTTACATGGAAACTGTAGTAACGTGACCTTAGTTAATTAACCGTACCCTGGAAAGGAGATGAACAGCCTTTGCATCTCTATGTGATGTTTAATTATATTTACGGATTTCTTAGAAGCTGTTTCATCGTCGGTTTTGCAATGACTCTTATAAAATGGCTTTTAAAAGTTCTATTACATTGCAGAAAAACACATTTATTTTAGGTATTTATTTGTTCTGATTTACAATGATTGATGCTATTTAACTTTTCCTGCCTTGTTTAAACAGACTTGTTTTAACATTGCTTATGGCACAAAGAACAAATCATGACTTCCAACTGACGGCAACATTTATTTTTGAATCTGATGTCTTTGCAAATGACTCTTAATGATACTTTTCTCATTCTTCAGAGACCTGATGGGTCAAAACAAAGTTAACACAATCCATCTTTCTGGCACTACATTATATTTTGGCTTGATTGATACATTCTTCGCTTTGAAGAACAGCTCCATAAATTATATATATATATATATATATATATATATATATATATAGTCATCCGTAGACAGATCTGTTTCGCTGTATCACAGCTCATCAGTACGGTTAGACAGCCTATTGCTTTTTACCCACGATTGAAACCCGACTGAATTGGGGTCAGTCGGCGATTCTACCTCTGAGCTACGGGCTCTCGGTAGAAGGTGGCAGGCTTTTTAACGTGTATGTTATCATTATACATGCCCAATAACTGATAGTGTTCTAATTCATTGCTGAATGAACGATGCGTAGATGCCAGAGTAGCTACTGTTTTTCAAAGTCTACCATTCTTCCAGTGTGAGTGAGTGCGTAAATAGTCATATATATATATATATATATATATATATATATATGTGTGTGTGTGTGTGTGTGTGTGTGTGTGTGTGTGTGTGTGTGTGTGTGTGTGAAACGGAAATAGGGTTGTTCCAACTAGAGAAATTGGTATAGAATAAAAAAGTGTGAGAGGCTGTGAAGGTTTACCTTAAAATGGGGATCTGTTTTTGTTGTTATTATGCATGTTTTGTTACATTAAGTGTCCATAATGGTATTTGTGACGCTACACGTGTTTCGAGTCTAAAGTTGACTCTCTTCAGGTGAATAAACTTGTGACTTTACGCATCGAAATCCTTTTGCTTTTCTGATGGCCAAAGCATCGTGTATAAATAAATAAGTCAAGTGGTGACTACCAAGTTGAAGGGGTTGTGGGATTGGGGTTTTTCACATTAGCACTTACGTTTCTTCCGGCGATTTCCTTATCGAGGGATTTTTCACTGACTTACGAAATTGATTTAATTTTTTTTTCCGTCATCTGGTTCTTTTTATTGCTTTGGATTTGGTGTGTGTGTGTGTGTGTATGTGTGTGTGTGTGTGTGTGTGTGTGTGAGAGAGAGAGAGAGAAAGAGAGAGAGAGAAAGAGATAAAGAGAGCGCTTTTGATTTCGTCTTTATGCTTTAAAATTGTTTTATATGGGTCATCTGGTTCTTCTTATTGCTTGGGGATACTATTTGAATTTGGTGCGTGTGTGTGTATATGTGTGTGAGTGTGTTTTTTCGTGTGTGTGTGTGTGTGAGAGAGAGAGAGAGAGCGCGCTTTTGATTTCGTCTTTATGCTTTAAAATTGTTTTTTTTATGGGTCATCTAGTTCTTATTGTTTGGGGATACTATTTGAATTTGGTGCATGTGTGTATGTATATATGTGTGTGTTTTTCGTGTGTGTGAGAGAGAGAGAGAAGGAGAGCGCTTTTGATTTCGTCTTTATGCTTCAAAATTGTTTTTTATGGGTCATCTGGTTCTTCTTATTGCTTGGGGATACTATTTGAATTTGGTGCGTGTGTGTGTGTATATGTGTGTGTGAGTGTGTTTTTTCGTGTGTGTGTGTGCTTTAGGTTTTTCATGTTATTTTGTTTACTAAACTCTATCTCTAAACATACTTGTTGTTAATACAAATATAATGACATCATCTGTATGGAAAAAAAAATCTAAAAATAATGAAAGCATTATTAAAAAAAAAATTTTTTTTAAATTTAAAAATTTAAATTTAAAAACATTTAAAAAAAAATGAATTAGCCAAATCTCAACAACATCAACTATGAACACGGCCAAAATGTTTGGAATATAACCATTTCTATGATTTTACATCCATATACAATGCAATTTAAATATTCAATTAAAAGTAAAGTAACATTCACCTTTAATAATGGCTAAAAATATGTCCAAAAACGCTTAGAGAAATAAAACATTCAGACAATTTTTATATAATTTAAGTTCTAAAAAGAAAAAAAAGATCACATAATAAATTATATGCCTGTCTAAAGTACCTTAGCATGAATAGTAATGCAAGAGAAGGGGCCGATTCCATTCTGCTACCCACACATCCATAATAACGACACTGATTTTAAACAGAGTTTAAAGATATGCGTCAAAAATTGCTTTCTCACTGATATCTGCATTGGGAGAACGGTTCTTATTCTCACAGACATTTTGGGATCCGGCCTGACGTGTTGATGACACAGTATATTATCCAGCATGTTGTTTCTTGTAGATCCTTCTTATTAATACCAATGCTGGTTGATTGGTTAATTATTTGATGGAAGATGATATAGCCGTCTCTTGATTGTGGCACCCAAGTCCGACTCGTTTTATCCTCATTCTCTCTCCGACTCCATCACTCGCCACATAACCAAACATTGACTGTATCTAAGCAGAGATAAGGAAGGCCGTTTCGTTAATTTCCGCTACAGACGTAGCATTTCAGAGTGAAATGTATTATTCGTTTGCTTCTCTCCTCCGATAGGCTCCAAGTTGTTGGGCAACAATCGATTTATTTATTGAGTCATGTATGTACGTGGGGTGCTGAAAAGCTCGCGCGTTGACCTACTTCTCAAAACCAATATTTCAACAACTAAACCATCAGATTTTCTTTTCTGCATTTTTTAAGCTCAAAGAAGCTTAAACGCTGTGGTAAATGTGCTGAACCGCCCACCGAGAGAATATGTAGTGTAAACAGGCACATTTTCTTGGTCTTTCGAACTGGCTCGGGCCTAAGTTTTTACTCTACCCCGACTCAAAATAGCTATACAAATGCTAATAAGGGTGGAAACAGAGGAAATGAAAATAAGAAAGAAAATGAAAAAGGGATATTTTTTTTAATCATTTCACCCCGAGCAAGGCAGAAATGCCACTGATGTGCAGGGGGCTACATAACTGTAAAAAGATTAATTAGAAAAGAGTGAGGAGTACAAACTAGTTAGAAAGGAGCAATAGAAAGCTGAGAAAGCACGTGCGATGACAGATACATAGGTGGAGAGAAAGGGAAGGTTATACGGGGGTGGGGAGAGAGCTAGAGTCCAGTGGTTAATAGATGAGTATTGACATTGTATTTAAATTTCTGGAGGTTGTAGCCGTCAGGAAAGCAAGAATATGGGAGCGAGTTCCACAGGCGGGAAGTACGAGAGAAGAAGCTGCAGGAGTAGAATTGTCGTCTGCATTTGGCTAACCTGACTGTGAATGGGTGGGACCCAGTTGCCAGTCGGGTTGCACTGGTAAACACCTGTTGAGGAGGCACCAGTGACTTAAGTTCGTTAGAGCAGAGGCCATGAAAGTATTTATAGAACAGACAAAGGGAGGCCACATTTAGACGGTGGGGAAGTGGCTGCAGTCGAGCCGCCAGATCAGTACCTATTACATTACAGACTTGCCTTTGGAGCCTGTCAAGAACACTGAGGGGAACGGCAGGGGTGCCTGACCATAAATGACAGCATCTTAAGATTTCAAATAATTAGACTCCAGTTCAGATATATAGCTTATATGAAATACAGATTTTAATCCGTTAATGCCCGGCATTAGAGTGTTGAGAGCAGGCACAAAGTTGAAACTACAGGAACTCCTTGAGAAAGATAGTGAAGGAAATCAAAAAGAAAGGACTAACTATCAATTGCAAGAAAACTGGATGCATGGTCGTTAGCAAAAGAAGAGGCAAACTTGCAATTTACAAATTGGAAATGCCAAAATCAAACATACACTACAATTTAGATATCTAGAAAGCTTATTAACAGAAGGGAGGGTGTGCGACACGAACATCCGTAGGCGAATTAGGATAACGAAAGCTGCCTTCTAAAAGCTAAGAAAAGTATTAAGAAACATAAAAATATCGTTAGAAACAAAGAAAAGCGTACTGAACAGTTATTTTATATTAGCCCTTCTATATGGCAGTGAATGCTGGAAAATCTCAGATGAAGAAGAGACTTGAAGCAACAGAAATGTAGCTCTACAGAAGGATAATGAGGATAATATAAACCCAACATATGAGTAACAACAACATTTTAGAGAAAATGGAAACAAGATAAGCATTTATACTTACTATTCATGAAGGAACAACAAAATTTACTGGGCACATAATGAAAACAGAACGGGTTGAAAAATGAATTATTCACAGGAAAGATTGAAAATTAGCGAGTCAGAGATAATTATTGCACAACCCACCTGGCAAGCTTGAGTGATTAGATGACTCTGCAAGGTTTTGGTGGGAGGTAAAAAATAAATAAAACAAGTTATAAAGAACTACAAATGACAGGTAATTGTGGAGGGCCATAAACGCCAACGTTCTAAAGGGATATGCTATAAAAAGAAAAAGAAAAAGAAGTATGCCTAATATTAATTAAAATCACTATTCCAGCTTCTTTTTTCGAATCTTTTTTAATAAATATATTCTTTTCATTTCATTTCAACAAATCCTTTGGAAGTAATACTGTTTGAGTGGCCACATCATATCGAAAACTCGGTTCTCCGCGTACTATCACCGGAGTTAAGCAACATATAGCCTGGTCAGTATCTTAATGGGTGAACCGCTTGAGAATACCAGTAGCTGTAATTTAGAATGTGCGGGTGGTGTATTAGATAAAGGTTCGAAATTGTTAATAGAAGTGCAGAGTTCCAGTTGCGTTCGTTTTCTTCACTTACGAAGAAATAGCCTTGGTTTAATTAGAAAGACATTTATAACTAATCCATTATTACCTACCCGCCCACAAAAACTCCTTACAATCTCAAAATAATTTCTGGCTTTAAATAACCTACTAAAATTGATAAGACGTAAAAAGAAAGATGAACCAGTTATTTAATCAATGTTTCCGTGTTATCCTAAATGTGGTGAATATATAAGATGAATATATATATAAGTAAATATATAAAATAAAATGTATATAGATCAGTTGGTCTTTCCTTTTAGTAATTTATTCACTACATTCTCAAAATATTCATAGCAATTTTAATGCAGGTGGAAAGATAAAAGAAGTTGGAGCTGAACAAATCCAGTTATATAGTTTACTAGCAGGGTAGCCCGGCGTTGCTCGGATGTAATGAAAGCTTTAAAACTAACCTATGGTCCTGGAGCTCAGACTCTTTAGACGTTGGCACGAAAGACTAAAAAGCAATAGTTGTTTCCAGTTAAAGCGAAACCGTAGACTGAAAGAAAAATGAACGGATGTATGTCAAATTTTGATTTCCTGGTATCGATATCAAATAATTTTTTTTCGTCGTAAACTGAATTTTGAAGGCTAAATAAGTCCTCTGAGTAAATGGTATCATGGCTGAGACTAAGAACTACAATTATACCTACTTAGAGCCAAACCTGAAGCAAAAACTAAAATAAAAGGGCTGAAAAAATACAGACATACAAGCAAAAAACATACACACACACAAACATCTTGCCTTTTATATATATATATATATATATATATACATATATATATATATATATATATATATATATATATATTATTGATTTTCTGCACTATTGTAAGAACTCCAACCTTGAAACTTCTGAATATCGTTTCTTATGTCTTTGTCTATGAGTGTATCAAATTTGATTAAAATCGGACCACTCCTTCTATAACCCGATATTTTCGATTATCGATTTTCGATATTTATCGGGGGGTACCTCGACACAAAACCTTGCTAAGAACACTCGCAGATGCTTATAGTACAACTGTGTAAATTTTCAAGAAAATCGGTTCAGCCGATTCGGAGTCTGTAGGTAACACACACACACACACACACACACACACACACACACACACTGAAACAAACAAAGTTCCATTTATAAATAAGTTTAGATAGATGTCGAATACAGATATCAGAGTCCAGTAATGCTTGTTTTTAATTAAACCTGCAGTTATTTTCTTCTTTTCAAAAAAAAAAAAAATAATAATATATTGTTCTGTACATATCACTTAATCCTTAGTACATTTGTTTATTTGTGTGTGTGTGTGTGTGTGTGTGTGTGCGCGCGCGCGCGGAATCATTGACGAAACATCTCATCAGTTTCTCTAACTCCCATTCTATTTACGAACTGTCTTCTAATCGCAAATTCATCTTCTTCTATGTACCCTGTTCTTTCAGGACGTAGGCGATCATGGTTCTCCACGTCTCCCTATCCTTGGTGGCTCTTAGTATGTTTTCTCCGGTTACAACTCGCAACTCCCGTTCCGTCATCCACCTGATCAGGCCCTTCAAATATGTTATCCTCTGCCTTCCTCTGTCTCTTTTTCCCCTCTATCTGGCCTGTCAGTATCAGGTTCTCTAAGCCCTACTTCCTCAATTCATGCTCCAGGAACTTCAGTTGTCTCTTCCTGATGCCCACTATTAATTTTTTTTTTCGTTGCCATTCTTTCCAACAACTCATCGTTGCTCGCATGCACAGTCCACGATATCCGCAGCATCCTTCTGTAGAACCACATTTCCGCTGCTTCATTTGTAGCTGGTATATAGACGAAAAAACATAGATATCGCCTAAGAATATTGTCATAGTATTAAATTAATTTCTATTTTCTACGTGGGCGAAGATGACTCTTCATAAATTCATAGATTTTGTAGCCTTACTCTCCCTCTGATATCATATTATGGTATCCATATACACAAGCTCGCTAAATAAACCACAGGTAAAAAAAAAAAAAAAAAAACACTAGAAAGCAAGACATGAGTTTGTTAATTAAGGAAAAAATAGAAAGAAAACTGATAATATATCGGAATTTCAGCCTAAAATATTCAGAAATTAAGTCATTACTTAACGTACATTACAGTAATGTATACAGCCTTGTTAGCAGTGAGATAAGACCTAAACTAGTAAATGATAAAAAAAAAGTGAGCAAGTGAAGAAAATGCAAAGTTGACAAATATATCTTTAGCTCAGCAAAAATAGAAAGTTAAAATAAGTCAAACAATTTTCAAGAAAGTTAAAGATCAAAATAAAGACGAATACAGGAAAACGCGCTAACTGCGGAAAAAGATGAAAGAAGTAAGCAATAAAGGTGTACATAACTCTAAAAAATGTAAAAATTATATATATATATATATATATATATATGAGTGGATATATAATTAAAAAAAAAATAATAAAATAATAGTTGCGAATTATAATAAATTATTTTATTACACATTAAAGCAATAATTAGGCTGTTTTATTTAGACCAAAAATCTGTGCGTTCTTTTTTTTTATCTTCGGAAATACCAGCCAGCTCTCCTTGAATTGTTCTGTATGACGTTCTGAATTCAATGAGAGACGGCTGGTATTTCCGAAGATAAAAAGAAATACACACATTTACTATAACATATATATATATATATATATATATATATATATATATATATATATATAGTAACGTTTTGTAATTTGCTTGAAGCATTGTGCAAAATAGGTATATGGTTATGTCTTGAAGGCTGTCACAATGCGTTAAGTAAAATAAAGGAAGGTAAAGAAATTTTTGGGTATTACCTATTTATTAAACGGTAATATTTCGAGATCAAAATCTCATCTTCAGAATGGCAGAGAAGCGTGCCGTTGTAAAATTAATAGACCACACATAAACACTAACAAGAATTACTAATTAGAATTTCTACCATTTAAATATACGCAACCACAAAAAATTAAAAAAAATAAAAAAACAAGCTAATAACCGATTTTAAAATAAAAAATAACAATACAGCCTTAAATAAAATAATAGCAATTTTTACCTATCATAGTTTCAGACAGAACCCATGAAAAGTACATATGTACGTACGAGAAATCGACAACTGTCCGCGCGTTGACGTCGCTACACTATTCGAATACAACAACCGAATGGGTATTTATGTGCGCAACGGCACACATATACATATATATGCCGAGCCCCGCACGATTCGCATATATATTTATTCATGCAAGCCCCAGTGGGCAAACGCGCGTGTGTGTGTGTCTTTGCGCACGTCAATGGGTGTACAAATGTATATATATATATATATATATATATATATATATATATATATCTGCGTCTGTCATGACGACAGATTTCTCCCACTTCCACAAAAATACACGAATATACGCAACCCTACATATGACCAATTTTTTTAAAAATGAATCAGTTTGACGATTGCAAGAGCGTGAAACCCAGGGTTACAAACTCACACCTATCTCATGCTCCTTTCTCCGTCCACTCCACTCTCATCAGTATTCTCATACTTCTCTTACCCACTACCTGACACCCCCTATAATCTGTCACACTTTCTCATATCTTTCCTCCTATGTAACCCCAGATAAACAGTGGCAGTAAAATGCCTTGCTTGGGGCGATATGATTATTAAAAGAAACTCTTTTACAACTAGTTTAAGTAATCTATATTTATTAGCAATTTAGTTGGCTTTTCACCCAGCATTTGAATTTCATTGAGGTTTTTATGAAAATTACCCATGCCCTAATACTTTTGCACACTACCGGTTGTGACAGGGGTGATTTTAAACTTTATTTTGATGCCTCATAAAAGATAAAATAGTTCTTGTCCTAATACTTTTGCACAGTACTGTATATAAGTATTTACTTTTGCTAGGATGTAATTAACTGACATTATTCTACCTAAGGTTCAAAATATGCTTCGTTTTCATTTAATAATCATCTGAGACCAAAATTAATTGGGATGAATCATTCATCGGAAATATAACCATTGCGGATCTCAAATCGATGCTTTACATACAGAAAATTGTATTTTTTTTTCTCGAGCAATTAGTAGGATCATAATTAACAATTAGAAAGTGATTTCCTGTTTAATTAACGGACAATATCTCAATCTAAATTATCTTGGTAAAACTCCATTATCGATCCAAGTTGAATAGGATCAGCCCTGTCATTGATTCAAAGAGAAAGGTTAATCCGTACTGATCCAATCAAAAAAAAAAAAAATTCAAGATTGCTTTAAAAAATCGTTAGCAATTTAGTGCTGATACCAGTTTTATTTTTGGTTGATGCAAACGATTCCATCAGTTAGGGATTCAATCTTATATTCAAATTAATCTATGACGTCATTAGTTAGTCATCAAAATTTTACATGACAACTATGTTCTTACAGCAACTTTCTCATAAATGATAAATTCCATATTATTTTTAATCTGATGGAAATATTTGCAACATTTTTGACAACATTTCTTGTTCTGTTGAAGTCATATCGTCATATTTCAGCCAGCAAAATATTTTCTGTTGTTTTATGTAGGTCACATTTCGGCTAAATTGTGCATTTTCCTGTCACTCTATCAAACAATCCGCTGCTTCCCTACATAGAAAAAACACCCACCAAATGGAAGAAAATTCTAGTTGGATACTACAACTTGAAAAATATTGCCTCATCTATGGTTACATCAAATTTTTTATCACCCCCAGATTATCAATTTGTTGTTCTAAGGCCAATGTTTACGGTGGACGTTACTCCAAGGAAGCGTACGAAAATAACGCTGCACAAACACACTAGCAATCCTTGCAGAGAGATCGCGGATATTGATGGTGTCAGTCTTTCAACTGTCAGTCGAGTTATCAAGGCGAAGGAACAAACTGGATCCATCAGTCGAAAACATAAAGGAAAATGCTGTCGGAAGCGAAAGACAACGCCAAGAGACGACGTATACGTGATCAAGAAAAGTGTGAAAGATCCTAAGAAGATATTATTAGTTTTGTTTCATTTAATTTGCACAAGAGCGTATGCATAGTTTTAAAACTTTAACTGTTATTTTTAATTCTCATGTATAGTATATTAACAAGTCGAACCGAACCTATTGCTACCTTAAGGATTACAGTGAGAACTGAATTATGTGTACCCTTTTTTCCTAGTGCAAGCAGCAAATATTCAGGAAGAATATATATATATATTCTTCCTAGTGTATCTCTTCTTGAGAAGAATTTTCCTGAGGCAAATCTATTTCATGTCAATGAAAGAATTTACGGTGCCGGTAGAATATGTGGACTACTTCTAAATTTGGTCACCGAGATTCTATCCCTGGTATAGTACGTAGCCTACATTTTAAATGTGACCTACGAAATTCTGTTACTGGTATAGTATGAGACCTACTTTGGGAATATGATCTACAAAAATTCTGTCATTAGTATAGTATGTGGCCTATATTTTGAATGTAGCCTTCAAACTTCTGTCACTGGTATAGTATGCGACTTACCTTTGGAATATGGTCTACAAAATTCTCTCACTGGTATAGTATGTGGCCTACATTTTAAATGTGGCCTAAGAATTTCTGTTACTGGTATAGGATGTGACCTAACTTTAAAAGCGCTCTACAATAAAGTATTATTACTGTCTGGTTAGTGTTAGGTTTAGGCAAAATAATTAGTTTCAATAAATAGAAGAATACTTATATCTATAAATATACTCTTACTAAGGTAGGACACATTCAAACCGGACAGGTCACATATTATACCAGAATCAAAGATGTAGGCCACATAATACACCGGCATCGAATTTTATTACTTGCCAATGGAATACGGAGGGAATAAGGCAGATTCAACCCGATAGATGTCGCAGGAGAGTTTTGACCTATACTGATCTGAACTAATAGCATTAAAAGAGGTGGCACGTCTGAATATTTAGCCTTGAAGATGTTTTTTTTTCTGTAGAAGCCATAGATGGATCTATGAAAAGGGCCCTCATCGAATGTGACCATCTATGGTCATCAAAAGCCACATCGTCTAGCATCATTGAACAGAAGAGGCTCCAGAGAGATGTGTAGTGTTCTTCTTTTTTAAAGTAATAAAAAGGATAACCACCTGTAAGAGAGAAAGGTATATATATATATATATATATATATATATATATATATATATATATATATAGCCATCCGCAGACAGATCTGTTTCGCTGTATTACAGCTCATCAGTACGGTTAGACTCCGATTGCTTTTAACCCAGGATTGAAACCCGACCGAATTGGCGTCAGTCGGCGATTCTACCTCAGGGCTATGGATACTCGGTAGAAGAAGGCAGATTTTTAACGTATTTTAGCGTTGTTTTAGCATACTTTAGCGTGTATATATATATATATATATATATATATATATATATATATATATATTAAGATAAAGTTTGCTCTATTAAAATAGGATTTGGTGAAGAAAAGTTTTGAAATAGGATTATATGTGAATGAAATGACGGAGAACGAAAATTAGGCTGAAAATGATTTCATGAAAAGCACGCCATCTTGGTACAAGGAATATCAGCCTCAGACTGTCAGTATAACAGGAATTAGATAAGTAATTTATTTAGAAAAGTTTCATCATTTTACTTGCTGAGAAAAAGAACAATTACGATATTACAAAACTTTACAAACTGATATCTGACGCCATGACTTGTCTGAGTGATCTGAAATTGAAGGCAATATCTTTTCTGAATTCATTCGTTCTTGCTCTTAGTTTCATCGACATTTTTCGAGATAATTTTTCATATCAATCGCATCCTACAATCGATGGGAGTAAAGAGCGTCTATATTTGAAAAGTTGAGAAAACCACACTTTCTTAGCTCATTTTTGAAGCAAAAAACAAGTAGTGAGTTTCACAGTGCGCCGGAAGTAACTATTAGATTAAATTCAGACGGTCGAGGCACAACGGAGGAGAGGTCATCAGATGAATTGCAATAAAAATATTTATAGAAAAGCTACGTCAGGGCTGATGACCATGCATTCAGTTTTCTTAAAGTTTATCTGTAGTCCTTTTTTGTCACTCTCCACAGCTAACTTCTGCAAAAAAGAGCAACCCAAAATGCCAAATACAGGTTGGGGATACTAAAATCAAGCAAGTACAAAAATTTAAATATCTAGGAAGTGTTCTAACAGGAGATGGAAAGTGCGACACAGAGACCGGAAGGCGAATTGACATGGCAAAGGACGCATTCCAGAAGCTGAGTAAAGTTCTAAGACACAGGAAAATTTCATTAGAAACAAAGAAGAGACTGCAAGATTGCTATGCGATGTCAGTTCTTCAATACGAGAGTGAATGCTGGATAATATAATCGAAAATGAGGAAAAGAACTGAAGCAACGGAAATGTGGTTCTACAGAAGGATGCTGCGGATATCGTGGACCGAGCATGCGAGCAACGATGAGGTGTTGGAAAGAATGGCAAGAAAAAGAAAATTAACAGTGAGCATCAGTTAAAGACAACTGAAGATTCTCTGACATGCAATGAGGAAGGAGGGCTTGGAGAAACTGATACTAACAGGCCAGATAGAGAGAAAAAGAAACAGAAGAAGGCAGCGGATAAGATAGCGGTACGTGCTTTATTTTAAGGAAGTTAAATGCATATATCAACGCTGCTTAAAATTGTTTTTAGTAGATCCAAAATAAACTTTTTTTAATGGTTGGGGTTTTAATTTGAAGTTATAGTACACAAAAATATTTATTTGACCCCTATTTTCCAGTGGGCAATTGTTAAGATTTCGAAAATTGCAAACATACGCACACACACACACACACACACGCACACACACACACACACATACACACACACACACACACACACACCGTTATATCTATATAATTATTTAACTAATTAATTAGTTAGTTTTTGGTCATAATTAAACTAGACCAGTACACAGTTGTAATAAAATGTGTTCAATACAATTATATTGCAGAACTGTTGAATATTTTTCATTTGTAAACGAGTTATTACGCTTTTACTTGTTTAACTCGTTTATAAATTATATATATATAATTATATAAATTATATTTTACTATAATTGAACAATATTGAAACACCTAAAACATTTTCTCCGACTACCACTCTCTAATTTTCTAAATAACCATAAATGCATCTTATATTTTAAAAATAAATCATTTTCACCATTTATTTTAACATATTACTTGAAGAACGTGAAGGATGTGCGTTGTGGTGCAGTGGATATCGGCTCGGAACGAGAAGCCGGGAAGCCGGGAAGCCGAGTTCAAATTCCAGGCGAATTCATTGCATTCACTTACGCGCAAATACCCCTGGGAAAGGTATTAATCCGTCTATTCCTTCCAGTTCTGGGTTAAATAGCAGGATAGATTGGGTTCTATAGACTTGGTCGGCAACAAGTCTACCGCAGAAAGCAATGGCAACCTACTGCGGGATAATCTTCTGCCCAGTCAGTCATGTCTCTTTCGAGACATGATCGCCCAAGCGTGTATCACGTATGGCACTTAACTGACTGACTTGAAGAACAACAGTATTTTTCTGAAGCATGAAAATCTTTGTGTAGTGATATTATGCTTTTATAAAACATTGTAATAACAAAATTACAATATATATATATATATATATATATATATATATATATATATATATATATATATATATATATAAAGTTGAAAGGTCATCTAGTTTTATGGTAAATAATATTGTTATGGCTTTAAATAACATGTAAATGGTTTATTGGTCGTATAAATCTAATACAATCCTTCAATTTTGATATTTTTCTGTTTGTTTTGTTTCTTTTTTTAAATTTCTCTTCCTCTTGTAAATTACTATTACAGTCACATCGAACATCTTGCAAACATTTTAACTTGCTCCAAAATAATGACTCTGAGGAATTTTTTTACCTTTCATTATTTTATTATTGATTTATCTTCTTGCTTGTCTTTCTTGTTCTTGTCCTTGTTTTGTTGTTCTTCTTCTTATAATTATTATTAGTAGTAGTAGTAGGAGGAGGAGGAGGAGGAGGAATAGTCAGTCAGTTAAGTGCCATCCGTGATAAACGCTTGGGCGATCATTTCTCAAAAGAGACATGACTGACTGGGTAGAATATTATCCCGCAGTAGGTTGCCATTGCTTTCTGCGGTAGACTGGTTGCCGACCAAGGCTATAGAACCTAGTTTGTCCCTTTATTTGACTCATAGCTAAAAAGGGAAGACATGTATTATATTAGTATATAGTAATAAGTGGGGGATCAGTTTTATATTGTTATGAAGTAATAAACTGATCCCCCACTTTATGCCCAGTAGAGGCCATACGTTCAACTATTATATTCAGTCAGTCAGTTAAGTGCCATACGTGATACACGATTGGGCGATCATGTCTCTTTCGAGACAATGACTGACTGGGCAGAAGATTATCCCGCAGTAAGATGCCATTGCTTTCTGCGGTAGACTGGTTGCTGACCAAGGCTATAGAACCCAATATGTCCTGTTATTTGACCCATAACTGGAAGGAATAGACGGATTAATACCTTTCCCAAGAGTATTTGCGCGTAAGTGAATGCAAGGAATTCAACTGGAATTCGAACTCGGCTCCCTGATTTCTCGTTCCGAGCCGATATCCAATGCACCACAACGCACATTCAATAGTAATAGTAGTATTACTAATATTATTACTATTTGTTAACTTAGGTTGACCTTATACATTAATTTGACAGTCAAGCTCATTTTGTCATTTTCTCCCTCCCTCTCTCTCTCTCTCTCTCTCTATATATATATATATATATATATATATATATATTATAAATAATGTTTTAGAACATGTACATAATTTCTTGCCCGGTTCACACTCCACCCACATCTATTGAACAGGTGAAGAGGCTCATCCCTTGTTCTCTGTTTAGGATGTGGTTTCCGGCTTTCTCTTTTCCATTCTTTTTACCCTTACGTAGCCCCCTGCACACCAGTGGCCTTACCGCCTTGCCTGGGGTGATATGATTAAAAAAAAAAAAATATGTCCTCTTCCCTACAATCATATGGTTGTTTCAGTGTTTGGATTCAAACACTCCTTCGGGGGAAAAAACTCGGCTATATATATATATATATATATATATTACGGAAATTAACGAATTTCAACGAAACTTGGTTATAAACAACCGACAATATGAAATGAATTGTTTGAACATTATTTTATAATGCCTTTTTCATATCTTTTTTTATATTTTTTATATTTTTATATCCTGCCGAATGGCACACATTTTCATAACAATTTATCGTAAATAATCAGGCCAGTAGATATAAATATATAATACTGTTTAATTAAAAAAACAAAATATCTACTTAAATACGAGTATCGATAAAAAATAATGTTCAAACAATTCATTTCATATATATATATCAGAACAAAACTTTTCCAAAAACTCTGGCTGAATTTAGCAATGCTGATCTCTGAAGCATCTATGTTCGAATCACAGCCTCATTTTTACACAGCCATTGTTGTATATTGCTGATCACCTTACTAAGGCCCTCTACAATAGCAGCAACACCTACCACGTTCTTTTATCACCTACACCTCTTTTATTTCATATTTAAAATCTCGACATATTTCATCCTCCCCATTTTTTTCTTTCTATATCACTCTCACCTGAGCTGACACTGGTACGTCAATGAACCAACAATATTTGTCTTCTTTCTGGACATTAATGATGTCTATTTTTCCTGCTTCAGTGACTTCATCGAATTGATCATTTTTTTAAGTTGCACGGCGAGGATTTCAAACACCAGAGTTAATTTTAGATGACACTCAAACAGCAAGCACTTTTCACATTGTATTTGCTGTACCTAAGATGGATTTTTCATTTTTGTTTTTGGCTTATTGGGTTTTGCATTATGTTTGTCTAGTACGAGATGTCTCCAACTCTCAACCTAAATCTTCAAGAGACATTTTTTGCCAAAAATTTCAAACAGATAATTAAGTTTAAGAGAAAACGAAAACATGGCCTTTGTCTGAAATGAAATCTACGCAAGATACAAGAACTCATGACTGATTTTTTGCTACTCACATATTTTAGGAGTCAGTCAGTTAAGTGCCATACGTGATACATGCTTGGGCGATCATGTCTCGAAAGAGACATGACTGACTGGGCAGAAGATTATCCCGCAGTAGGTTGCCATTGCTTTCTGCGGTAGACTGGTTGCCGGCCAAGGCTATAGAACCCACTCTGTCCTGCTATTTAACCCATAACTGGAAGGAATAGACGGATTAATACCTTTCCCAAGGGTATTTGCGCATAAGTGAATACAATGGATTCAACTGGAATTCGAACTCGGCTCCCCGGCTTCTCGTTCCGAGCTGATATCCACTGTACCACAACGGACATCCTAAAAATATTTACAGGGTCATGAATGGAGCTCGAAACCATATGTGCTATATTTACAATCAAATGACTGTCGCTAGGTCCTCTCGGCCAAGCTGATCAGCACAGGAGTAAAATAACTGTTTTGTTTGCTCCTCTTTACATCATTCCTAACGCCCGAATAACAGCAGATAGTTATGTTGTCCTGAGATGCCACATTCTACCGATTTCTGTTTCGGTCCTCTCTTAAACGTTTTCAAACAAAATGTTAGTTCTATGCTTACAGATTCTTTTCCTAGATTTTCTTATTTGTAAGTGTCTTTCCTTTTTTTTTTTCTTCAAAAATCTAAAATTAACGTCAGTTGTCAGGTTCCGTTTCCTTTTCTTTTCTTTTCTTTCATCTATCCTTTTAATTGTGCTCTATATATCGGCTCGGAACGAGAAATCGGAGAGCCGAGTTCGAATTCCAATTGAGTTCCTTGCATTCACTTACGCGCAAATACCCTTGGGAAAGGTATTAATCCGTCTATTCCTTCCAGCTATGGGTTAAATAACAGGACAGATTGGGTTCTATAGCCTTGGTCAGCAACCAGTCTACCGCAGAAAGCAATGGCAACCTACTGCGGGATAATCTTCTGCCCAGTCAGTCATGTCTGTTTCGAGACATGATCGCCCAAGCGTGTATCACGTAAGGCACTTAACTGACTGACATTTGTTCCTTCTCAGTAAATCTTTGTATTCTAACGGCTTTATTACCTTGGGATGAAACGATACATTTTAATTTTTTTTTTTTTTTTTTTTTTTTACTGCTTATATTTTTTTGGCGGGGAGGTTGGACGATCAGGTGTTTTTAACATGATTTCCCAAAATCATATACAGTTCATTTGCCTTATCAGTCTGTTATTATTATCATGTCTTTTTACATCAGATTTATATTTTTGCTATGGTCGCACTACCAACCAAGTCTGCGGGAAGACCTAAGGCAGGTCGTGGTGTTTTGTTATGGCTCCATTTCATGTTTATTCTATCTCCCTTATCATCCCTAGCGTTACATAGACAAAGTTCTCATTAGTGTGTGGGCTGTACTTAATAAGACAATTTTTGTATATCTCTTAAGCTTGGTGTTTCCAGGGATTCTTTCAATGTGTTGTTTTGTTTCATTTTTTAAATTTTTTTTTATCATTCCAAGTGCATATACTATCACTGGCACAACTCTTGTTTTCAATTTCCACATTTTTTCTTTTTTCAATTTCCAGGTCTTTATATTTTGACAGTTTTTCAAATTCCTTGGTTGCTATGTTACAATCCGCTGGACAAGTCATATCAATTAATAGACAAGTTTTTTTTTTCTTTCTGGCTTTTAACAATAATGTCTGGCCTATTTGCTTCAATTTTTCTGTCTGTGTAGATCATCATCATCATCATCATCATCGTCATCATCATCATCATCATCATTATTATTGTTGTTGTTGTTGTTGTTTTGTTTTGTTTTTCTTTTTTATTATTAGTTGCTTGATCTTTTCTGAAGCCTTTCCCAAGTATACATAGGAATACAGCGTTTCCATTTAGCCAATAACAAAACAATAATCATATCAGTTACAGTGATATGTAATTAACTGCTTAATTAGAATAGCTAAGGCACAGACTATATAAATTTCCAAGCAGTAAGAGTAGACAAGTTCACGGTATGCGAGTATCGTGTACTGATCAGCAGAGGAGATTCGCTCCTTTAAAAATAAAATTCGCTCAACCCCCAGGAAAATCATCCCTACCTCAGAAATCATCCCTACCACAGAAATCATCCCTCTGCTTCTGAAGAAGATTGGGTTAATTGCCCGCGTCTGGGGAGACCCCAGAATGACTAAGCACCGAGGGGGCTTGAGAATTGTTCTGTGGTCCTACCGATAAACCTACTCTAAACTCGACCTTATGCGGACGCGTGACTAAATAACTATGTTAGTTCAACGTTTATCGCTGGGACTAATAAAATACAAACTCACACTTCGTAACACAGACAAAACTGTTGGTCAAAAGAAAATATATGTGAAAATATATCTTATAGAATTCTAGAAGTTTGATCGGTGCTTTTGTTAATCATATATTTTATTTTCTTCTTTCGTCAGACAATCAAATTCCAAAACTCTCTATTTTGCTTTGTAAAGAGTTCTCCCAGCTTAGTCTTTCGCTCCTTGTCATGTCCCTTCGATCTTTTCAGCTAAACAATAAGATAAAGTAGCTGTAAACTGCGTAGATTCGGCAGTCGACCAGTTGTCGGTGAACTCTGATATTTTTCCCCTTTTGAGGAGGCTGTCATTGTTTCTATACAAAATCGTCTTCTTTCTTAGTCAGCTCTTCGATCACAATGGTCCGTGAGGGACCGAGTTTTACTCTTCATCAACGATCAAGACAAGTGACACATTAACCACGGTGTTTTTCTTCCTTTTTTTTTTTCTAACCCTTTGGAATCTACAGAAAACTCTGTCAGACAAACGAGACGAAAATGCATTAAGAAAATTAAAAATAGTTCTAACATTTCAATCATAAAACCAAACTATTAATCACATATTTTTACTTATTGTTATCTATATACTGCTTGTTACATGCATAATTTCAGGTAGCAGTTCCAATATGATGTTAATCTACTTACACTGAACTTTCTGTGTATGTTATTTGTCAGTCATATTGTTAATTAGCCTTGACAGATCTACACTCACAAGGATGTCAAGCATAGCGTCTAACTTGTTCAGAAATGTCTTAACCAATTTTTTTTTTAAATCATATCACCCCGAGCAAGGCGGTAACGCCACTGATATGCAGGGGGCTACATAAGAGTAAAAGCACTAGATAGAAGAGAATGAAGAGAAGGACAAACCATATAGAAAGGAGCACGAGAAGGGATGGAAAACAGGTGTGATGAGTGTTGCAGAGGTGAAGAGAAAGGAAAGGATATACAGGGTGGTGTGGAAGTTGTGGTACAGTGGATATCGGCTCAGAACGAGAAACCGGGGAGCCGAGTTCGAATTCCAGTTGAATCCATTGTATTCACTTACGCGCAAATACCCTTGAGAAATGTATTAATCCGTCTATTTCTTCCAGTTATGGGTTAAATAGCAGGACAGATTGGGTTCTATAGCCTTTGTCGGAAACCAGTCTACCGCAGAAAGCGATGGCAACCTACTGCGGGATAATCTTCTGCCCAGTCAGTCATGTCTCTTTCGAGACATGATCGCCCAAGCGTGTATCACGTATGGCACTTAACTGACTGAGGAAAGAACTTTGTTCTAAACATTTTTTTGCCCAATATACCCTTTTCACTATAAATAAAAATGCCATTTCCCAACGTTCAATGATTGTCTCACTCAAAAGGTGCATTCCAAATAATATAAATATATTATGGAAAATCTTCATTATTTTCCATATTAGTATATATGCATTTAGCTATAGGGAGATGGTTAATGTTTCTTAAATTGGCCTTGTGTCATACATAACCAAACTGCCTACAGCTTACAAATTTTATCCAAATTATCATCATCAGAATTATCAGAAGGTTTTCAGCAGAAGGCAGCTTGGAGATTGTGGAAGAGTGTGGAACAGTGGAAGAATAAAAATATACATTTTTCATGTTAAATAGAAATTTATTAAAAGAAAACAATAACAAGAATTGGTAGAAATTAACGTTCTATTAGAAAGTTAAGGGTATCAAGAAATGTTCGTATTAGTAATTTATTGGAAAGAGTTTATGCGTACGTATATATGTATTTATGTAAGCGTGTTTGTTCTGTAGAAGTGTCTTTGGATGAAGAAGAAAAAGAAGAAGTAAAATGAATCAGCACACAAGAAAGAAAGAGAAAGGGGACGAATGTATGGGTCAACTTGAAGCTTTTTTCGTTAAATTTTAGCTTGTCGTCTCTGCTGCTTCCATCCCTGATTCGCTGGCTGACCTTCCTTTTGCCTTTAATTTTTTGTTTTTGCGCACTAGATCACCAACTCTTTACAATCTTGAAAATCACTCCCATTGGTCAGAATACCAATTTAACATCTACTCGCGAAATCCGGCTTAGACTTTTTCTTTAAGCACAAGGTCAATTTTTTTTTTCTATTTGGGAAAAACCAGGATTTCACGCGTCATTGTGAATTTTTGTAAAATTTAAGAAGAAAGTTGATTTTAATTCTTAATAGTGAGGTCTTACAAATTTAATAAAACTAGAAAATGTTGTTCGATCTGGAAAATAGAATAAACATACAGTAATTTGCTTTACTTCATAACTACAGCATATTGCAACAAAATTTGACACTTGACAACAAGAAGAACGGAGTCCTGACGCCCCCCTTGCTGGAGATGACGCCAAGGACCATGACGAAGGAGGGAAACTTTGTATGCTTCACGACGGGAATCTACTCGATGACTTTGCAGATACACCTGTAGTTCTTCCTGTTGCTCGTCTGGTCCTGGGTGAAATTATTTTCATCAGAGAACCTCAGCCTTCTTTCAAAAGGGCCTGAAAGTTATCGATGAGACCTCCCATGAGTTGCCGAGGAGCGTGGTGAAGCCCTGGATGGACGAGATCGCTGCTGGACGCCTCTACGTCTTCCAGCACGACTCTGCTCTTGTACACAAGACCAAGATGACCCAGGCGTGGCTGCTCAACAATATTCCTCACTACTGGTCGCCGGACTTGTGACCACCTTGACTATTTCTTCGGGGGTGGGGGCTTGATGGAGGCCAAGACCAGCAAACACGCCCACAACATGGTCGAATTCCTGAAAGTTGCCATCATGGAGGCGGCGGTTACATTGAAAAATAAGTTAGTATGTAACTCTAACTGTTGATAAATAAACTGTCGGGTCTCTGTATATAAAACTTTTGTTTTTATTGCTTATTTCGTTTTCTTTTTGTCAAGTGGCGGATTTTGCTGCAAGGCCTTCGAATAATTAAAAAAATAAATTGAAGTATATTTCAATAAACGAAACATAGCAGTTTGTTGTAATGCAATAAGAAAATGTCAGATTTTCCCTCGCTACCTGAAACGCTGAAATTCCCCTGGAGAGTATCCCTCTGTTTTGGAAACTTTGGGCTAAACTATCCGCCATATGCTAGCGTTTTCTCAGATAAAAAATTAAAAATAATTTCAGGGAAACGAATCGACTATGTTTTAAGGAAATCATTTTTCATCTTATAAAACAATCATTTGAAAACTTCCAACAACGGCAAGAACTCTAGTGAGTACATGTAACTAAAAAGTATCTGATGCTAGAAATAAAATTTTGACTTTCCATACTAACATAAACAAGTTTAGGAAGGAAATTCCCATCATTATTAGAAAGAACGATAATAAATGTTAAACTTGAGAAGTCTATTTTCTAAAAATAACTGTTTTAAGGAAAGGTTCTTTTTTCATACATTTTAATCGATAGTAATGCTCAACGTTCGGTCAATGCGTGTCGAATGTTTTCTGTATGGAAACGATTGTTCTCACTATTACATAATCGTTTATCTCATTTTTTTCGGTGTTAAAAGCTAGCGTGAGTGGTAGCACCTGTTTGGGTCCCAGCTATGGTCAAATAGTTATCCCCGAAACTATGATCAAAACAATATGAAAGTATAAAAATTGATTTTATAGTAAAAATGAGAGCAATACATTTTTCGAAATAAATTAACAGCAATACAGTTTTAATATATATATATATATATATATATATATATATTACTAGCAACTCAACAAAAGTCCTCTTTTAAAAAGTACGTCATTGAAACCTGATCTCCTACAAACTGATTTCTTACAAATAATACATATTCTATTTATACGAACCTATCCTAAAACTCTTGTAGGTATTGAATAACCAATTGATGTTGACACGCTGGAAAACAAAATAAACCAAACCAAATAAAACATAATAAACCAAACGAAGTTTCCTGTTGAAGCTAGATTCACATCGCACTAATACACCTGGAATGGTATTGATCAAAATATGCTGAAGCTTTTCTGATGTCGTATATTCCAAACCTGCAGTTTCCAATCTTTTTGTTCTTCTGTACCCCTTGGTATTTTAAACATTTCTGTCTACTCCTAAAAAATGAGAATGAAATTGAAAATGCACATATTTTATTATGATGTTTTTGAGAAGAGTCAATTTTTTTTTTTTTTAATCATATCACTCCAAGCAAGGCGATAACGCCACTGATGCGCAGGGGGCTGCGTAAGGGTAAAAAGAATGGAAAAGAGAAAGCCGGAAACCACATCCTAACCAGGGAACAAGGGATGAGCCTCTTCACCTGTTCAATAGACGTGGGTGGAGTGGGAACCGGGTGATAGTTTAGTCTATCTATTCCAATTGAAAAAAAATAAATAAACAAAAAGGAAAAGTGAAAAGAATGGAAAAGAGAAAGCCGGAAACCACATCCTAAACAGGGAACAAGGGATGAGTTCTCATAAAATAGTGAATTAAACACAGGTAATTTATGAAATAGCTTGATGTCCCATACCTGAATTTTTACGTGGCGCAGGTACAAATTACAGCAGAGGAAATTTTCGTAATACAGAAAATTCACCCCACTCTTGATATCACTTAATTAAAAGCTTCTCCCGCTAAAATGAATAAATTGAAATACAAAATACCTTGAGCAATCTGAATGGACATTACATCATCTATGTGCTTACGGTCATATCACGTTGAATACACCGGTTCTCGCTCGATCACCGAAGTTAAACAACGTTGAGCCTGGTCAGTACTTAGATGAGTGACCGCTTGGGAATACCAGGTGCTGTAAGCGTTTAGTGACGGATGTGCGTTGTGGTGCAGTGGATATCGGCTCGGAAAGAGAAATTGGTGAGCCGAGTTCGAATTCCAGTTGAATACCCTGCATTCACTTAAGCACTGGTACACTAAGAAAATGTATTAATCCGTCCCTTCCCTCCAGTTATAGGTTAAATAACAAGGGTAGGACTTGGGGACTGTGCCCTTAAAAACAAATCCCAATAAATCTTGATACTCAAAAAGAAAAAGTATTACTAGACACAAAACTTATATAAAAACAACAATAAATTGTTGAAAGAAAAGGTATTACCAGTAATAAATAAATAAAATTTAGTTGGCAATAAATGACCCGCCGAGGTGTTGATATGCCATAAAACAAAAACAACCACCCAACATCATATATTGTACAGCTGTGATTAATCTCTCGGAATCAATGAACCTCCTAATGCGTATAAATGTACCAATGGGGGTACATGAACCACAGTTTGGTAAACCCTGTTTTAAACCAATGTTATATCTTTAGTTTGTCACTGTAGATGACAAAGAAAACAATTTTTCAGTCATGATTCCGTCATTTATTCTCACAAACTCGATACGTTTAATACACAGCGTTCAATTTGCCATGAAAGTGTTGGATTCTCTATGCTTTATTTCCTCATTATGATTTTCAGAAATTTTATCGGTCTTCCTTCCGACTGAATCAATCATTTTTCTTGTAGTTCTTATGATGCTTAAATCTTTTGCGTTCTCATATGCTCTATCCATAGTATTCTTAGCATTCACCGATAAAAACATATACATGTATCTTCAAGTTTTCTTTCATTTGTGAAAATATTGACAAGCAGTAACTGGAATATACCGGGATTGGCATATAAAATTAAACATTATTCATTTTATCATAAAATAAAAAAATGTTTTAGAATTTGCTCAATGAAAGTTTACAATTCTTATATTCATTGACACTAATTTGCATCTACTTACAGTTCAATATGGCCATTGCTTTCACCATTGCACTTAATATCTTCGTACCTGAAGTGAATGAATTCCTCAACACATCTTCCCTCGAATTATAACCCTACCTTAAAAGAAATTCTTTCAGTTCTGGCACACTAGAGTATGATATGAAAGCAGGATGGAACAAAGCCACGATTATAAAAAGCAGGATCTAAAATAAGAGCTTATAAAGGAGAGGTATAATGTAATTGTTAAAGCAGTAGAAATTGGAGCAAGGAGTTTAATTACAGCCACTCTGTACCAATTTCTGGGTTAAATTGGAATCAAATGGCGTAATAGGACCAAAAGTATGAAACGCCTAATAGAAATAACTGAAAATAGTTCTATGTGGATATGGAAGAAAAGAAATATTCCGTGGAGTGTTTCAGCGAAAATGACGGCACGACATGATTGATCGTGAATGCGTAATGAGGTTCACGTTGCATTCTCCGAACGCAAGGTTTGCCGTTTTTCGTTTTTCGTAAATTTAATTTCGCCGTTAGACATTTGAACAAGTATAACTACACATGCATTTCGTTATAATGGGGCCTCACATCAGTGAGGAGGGTGCAAGTGAAACCATTGAGAGGAAGGCCCCGAAACAGTGCACATTCTCTCCTGATGACCCCAATTAAAATATAAATTCAAAAGGATTAAAAGAAGTTCAATGAAGTCATATGCCGTAGAGAAGCTCGGTGGAAATGTTATTGGTATCAGGAGCATTTTATATTCAGCTCGCTTTAAGTGAGTGTCAATTACTTTCCATTAGTTTCCTCCTTTGATATGCGTGATACATTGCGTTTCAATATAGGCCATATCGCAAAAACCATATGATTAATATTCAGACCTTGATAGAGGCAAAATAAACCTGTCAAAAATTCTACAGAAATATCACCTGCATCTGTTCAGCGTCATATTGGCCGTTTAAGTAGGAGTGCTGTAATGAGTGAAGACACAGTGATTTTCAAATAAGGCTTACAATCATGTCAATATATTTATTTCCAACATCCACTATTCAGTTTCACTCATTTTTCAATAAACAGCTAGGTCAATAGCGAATCATCAGGATCAACAGCATCTCAGGCCAAGATAACAGTTGATTTTGCCACCTGAGTTGTGTTCTGACACCTTCGGAATGTTATGCTGGTGATCTAACGCAAACCTTATTGTTTTGTTTGTTGACTGCAGCCTCACATTAGAAAATTTCTACAAAACGAAGATTTTGTTTGCGCTGCGTTGCATCTCCTCAGACATTATCTTCCTTCTGCCCGTTTCTGCTTAGAGAAAGATGAGAGCAGCTGTTCTCGTTGTATCTCCTATGGTTTTAACCCTTAATCCTCTTTCGTCGCTATCCTTAGCAACCTATTCGTTGCTCGGGTGTAATGAAAGCTTTAAAACTAATCCATGGTCCTGGAGCTCAGACTCCGCCTAAAGAATATTTATGTGAAGTTTGGTGAGAATCGGATAAAAATTATGGATTTGTATAGAGAACATACAGACAGATAAACAGACACACACACAAACATCTTACCTTTTATATATATATATATATATATATATATATATATATATATATTATCGATTTTCTGCACTATTGTAAGAACTGCAACATTGAAACTTCTGAATATCGTTTTTTATGTCTTTGTCTATGTATCAAATTTGATTAAAATGGGACCACTCCTTCTATAACCCGATTTTTTCGATAATCGATTTTCGATATTTATCGGGGGTACCTCGACACAAAACCTAGATAAGAACACTCGCATATGCTTATAGTACAACTGTGCAAATCTTCAAGAAAATCGGTTCAGCCGTTTCGGAGTCTATAGGTAACTGACACACACACATACACACACACACACAGACAAATTTCCATTTATAAATAAGTTTAGATATCCAGCTCTTCTGCGATTTTACTTATGCTTTGATGTAATCAATATGTAATGAATATGTATACACCTTGGTTCCCCCTCACTGGAATGTGATTAGCGAGGACACTGACTGTCACCAACATACTACAGATTAAGAACTCCAGATTTGATGTAATGAATATGTAATGAATATGTATACACCTTGGTTCCCTCACCCCACTGGAATGTGATTAGCGAGGACACTGACTGTCACCAACATACTACAGATTAAGAACTCCAGATTTGATGTAATGAATATGTAATGAATATGTATACACCTTGGTTCCCTCACCCCACTGGAATGTGATTAGCGAGGACACTGACTGTCACCAACATACTACAGATTAAGAACTCCAGATTTGATGTAATGAATATGTAATGAATATGTATACACCTTGGTTCCCTCACCCCACTGGAATGTGATTGGCTGGTGTCAGCCATAAATATAGACTAAAACGAAGACGTCCAGAGATCTTCCACGAGAGATCCTGAGATCTATTGGTCTTTCACTAGAGATCTAAGGCTACTATTGACTACACCTACGTCTCAGAATACTGCATACAACGATTACGTCTCCGTAATAGATTGTTCTACCCGATTACATTTGCTTAAACCAATTAACTACCTCGAATGATATATATATATATATCCCTAACCGGGGCATATCATGCTTCTTCATGGAATTCTCATTGCCTTCTTCTTGACGGCTTCTATGATTCTCATGGTACAAACAAAATATTTTCTTCTTGAAAATAGATATGTTAAGGTTTGCTTTTCTTAAAACCTTTACCACGCATTAATAGCTATTTTTTTGCCAACATTCAATCGAGTTATTAAATCAAATTGGTCGTGTGTGCGGGCATCCTGTCTTGTAGAGACATAACGACTTCCAAATTTGGCTGACAACTAATACAGTACATCTATCCCCAATATTGTCTTATAAAATATGCTGTTCACTTTGAATCCTTCAGTGAACACAAAAGGTGATTTTAAACCATCAGAAGCAACAGCAGACTAAACAATGGACCAGTTGATTTCTGTTGCTTGAAATTTGTTCAGAAATGCTTCTTTGTGAAATGGCATAAAGCCTATCATTTTGATAATTGACTACAGGCTCCAGAGTTTTAAAAATAAATCATCCAACCATGCAAAGAATTTATCTATAGCATATTGCGTCACCGCAATATGCTATTTTCTTTCTTCTGCCAAGCTATTTTGGTTTGGAGGCTCTTAAGAGCAGTTGTAATTGAATCTTGTCTGGTTTTAGCCCTAAATCTTCTTTTTCAATCCTCCTTACAAACCTATCCGAAATACCCAGCTCTTTTGCCCTCCCTCTTTTTGATGCCTTATTGATTCTCCTGCTACGAACTGAATGGTTTCTTCCTGGAATTGGATATAGTGTGCTTGTTTCCTTATCTTTAAACTTTTTCTACAAATTAAAAACAGGCTTTCTACAAACAGGAAAATGCTTCACGAAGTCACAATTCTTTATATCAACTATTTTCAAAGCAGCAATTTCATTTCGCCTTGTTTGAGCCGCCATATTTAATTCAACTGCAGACATTAAAACGAAAGTATGTTAAAAAGCCTTATGCAAAATTTGAAACTATATTTATGAATAGGTATACTTTATAGTTCAAGAAAATTGAATTCATGGTCATCAACAAAAAGAAAAACTCAAAATGCCAACTACAAGTCGAAGAAAATCTAAGCTTATTCATAAATGGAACTTTGTCTGTGTGTGTATGTGTGTGTATGTGTGTATGTGTGTGTGTCTGTGTGTGTCCGTTAGCTATAGACTCCGAAACGGCTGAACCGATTTTCTTAACAATTTATACTGTTGTGCTATAAGAGTCTGGAAGTGTTCTTAGCTAGGTTTTGTGTCGATGTACCCCCGATAAATATCGAAAATCGATAATCGAAAAAATCGGGTTATAGAAGGAGTGGTCCCATTTTAATCAAATTTGATACTCTCATAAACAAAGACATAAAAAACGATATTCAGAAGTTTCAATGTTGCAGTTCTTACAATAGTTCAGAAAATCGATTATATATATATATATATATATATATGTATAAAAGGCAAGATGTTTGTGTGCGTGTCTGTTTATCTGCTTGTATATCTATTTTTTTTTTCAGCCCTTTTATTTTAGTTTTTGCTTCGTGTTTGGATCTAAGTAGGTATAATTGTAGTTCTTAGTCTCAGCCACGATACAATTTACTCAGAGGACTTATTTAGCCTTCAAACTTCAATTTACGATGAAAAAAACTTATTTGATATTGATACCAGGAAATCAAAATTTGACTTACATCCATTCATTTTTCTTTCAGTCTACGATTTCGCTTTAACTGGAAACAACTATTGCCTTTTAGTCTTTCGTGCCAACGTCGAAAGAGTCTGAGCTCCAGGACCATGGATCAGTTTTAAAGCTTCATTACATCCGAGCAACGCAGGGCTATACTGCTAGTCCCGTCATAATTTCATATATTATTTTTTTACGCAATAAGTGCATCATAATTTAACGTCTATTATTATTTCTATTGAAACGGAAATATTATTTTAATTTCTTTCCCGCCATATTTCATTACGACAATGGTACCTAAACGTGGTGTAATGGTTATCCAGCTAGAATTATTGCAATTGAGTAGTGAGTTCATTTTTCTTTCAGTCTACGATTTCGCTTTAACAGGAAACAGCTATTGCTTTTTAGTCTTTCGTGCCAACGCCCAAAGTGTCTGAGCTCCAGGACCATGGATTAGTTTTAAAGCTTTCATTACACCCGAGCAACGCCGTGTTATACAGCTAGTAAAATATAAGAAGTAAAGAAATTTAATACCTAGAAAGCGTTCTGACAGAGGATTTGAAGTGCGAAACTGAAATCTGAAGGCGCATTGACATGACCAAGGACGCAAAATCTAACCAGACTACTGAGAAACAAGAAAGAGTGCTGGACTGCTATGCGTTATATGTCCCTCTGTATGGCAGCGAGTGTTAGATGATCTCTTCAAGGATGAAGGAGATGTGATTCTACATCATTATACCATCGACCGAGCACGAAAAGAAAACTCATAATTAAAATCAGGAAGAAATAGTTGATGTGCCTGGGACATGTAATGAGGAAAGAGGGACTGGAGAATTTAATACACACAGGACGAATAGAAAGAAAGAGACACAGGGAAAAGCGACGCAAGCAATGATATTTGATTGGCTTGAGCAAATAGCAGGCGGATCGGGATTTGGGAAAGATAGAAAGAAGAAAGATATTAAGAGTGACATGAGACAAGGACGAATGATTGGTTGGTTGTTTTGTTTTTATGGGATATCAACATCGGCGGGTCATTCATTGCCAACTAAATTGTATTTATTTATTGCTGGTAATACCTTTTTCTTTCAACAATTTATTGTTGTTTGTACTTTTTATATAAGTTTTGTGTCTAGTAATACTTTTTTTCTTTTCGAGTATCAAGATTCATTGGGATTTGTTTTTAAGGGCAGGGTCCCCAAGTCCTACCCTGTTATTTAACTCATAACTGGAGGGAAGGGGCGGATTAATACCTTTCTCAAGGGTACCAGTGCTTAAGTAAATGCAGGTTATTCAACTGGAATTCGAACTCGGCTCACTGATTTCTCTTTCCGAGCCGATATCCACTGCACCACAACGCACATCCGTCACTAAACGCTTACAGCACCTGGTATTCCCAAGCGGTCACTCATCTAAGTACTTGACTAGACTCAACGTTGCTTAACTTCGGTGATCGAGCTAGAACCGGTGTATTCAACGTGATATGGCCGTAAACCAAGGACCAATGAGGATCCATGATCACCTACGTTCTGAAGAGACACGGCACATGATGAAGAAGAATATACTTTATTTTTTTATTTAAGTAATTACTCATGCCGCCTTTAATAGAAGATTGGTACTTATATAGCAAGTCATAGACTATTTTTTTGGTTTCCATAGTGTCTATCAAACTAAAGAAGGAGGGGGGGATAAAATCAATCAATGGCTAGATTAACATTACTCCAGGTGATGTGTGCGATATTATTGACTGTGCATCTGCATCTAACATTATTGATCACACCTGTATGTATAATAAGCTGAAATAATTATGAAAAATAAACTCTTCACAAGTCATTAAGTAAATTAAAATCTAAAGTTTCTATATCTTGCCGAGATCGTCCCTAATCTGCTCGGTCATATCATTCAGACATTAAACGAACAAAAAGTTTATGCAAACTTTTCAAGAATTTTCTAACATAAGAATATTGAATAATGTATTGGCAAGTATGATTTTTTTTTTATAGAGGACCAAATTGGGGCACCACTCTCTTAGCCTCAAAAGAAATTATCCGAAAGGAAGAGCAAATCCATATTATTGGTAGCTGTAGGTGTTATACTAGAGTAAACTTTCACTTGTTTGTACATTAAAGAAGGTTAACGGGTTTGTTTGTTTGGCGGCAAAACTATTATGGGTCATTTAATGCTTAAATTTAATTTTCACGTGGGCATTAATAATTTTTTTACAAAAATGTATTGCTTATAATTTTCTCCTTTTTTCAGAAATTTACTACTGGTATTTTTTAACATGAAAATGCATTGCTCGTATTTTCACGATAAAATGTACACTACCGACCATAATTATTAGGCTACCCAAGTTTTAAAAAAAATAATGTATTTCATACTATTTTTAGTATTTATTGCCAAGTGTATAATTCTAAATGAAAACAGAATGGTTCTTTTGTTATTATTACTTTGCAAAATTTTACAAGGCAGCCAGGAAGCCGTTGCTTTGGCCAGACAATAAGAAGAAGAGACTAGCATGGGGAAGAGAGCACAAAAACTAGACACCAGCACAGTTAATTTGATGCACATATTATTGTGCAATATTAAAAATGAACCATTCTATTTTCATTTAGAATTAACCACTTAGCAATAAATACTAAAAATAATATGAAATAAACCATTTCTTTAAAAAAAACCGTGGTGGCCTAATAATTATGGCCGGTAGTGTATTTTTATAGTTTCATAATGTTTGACCCCAGTTTGAGTGTCAACTTTTTGCCCTTAGCTGTAATCTTAATAGGTGCTAACTCCGTGGCTTTGTGTGGTTCTAGAAACAACAGCAATTAAGTGGCGGTTCTACACTCCTCCAAACCCCTAATCTCTAGATCAGAGACTTTCTGCTGGATGTAGTTTATAGTCAAATACAGAATGATGGCTAAGAGGTACAATACTTCCAGTGAGTTGTCTGCCAGGCGGCTCTTGAGCCCTCAAAAACGTTAATCTGCTCTCTTGACGGTTTTTTTTTGTGTGTGTTGGTTATTATCATCCACAACCTTGAAACATAATCAGAAAATTACGGTTTTCCATGTTACTAGTCGCACTCTACCTGACAAATATTTTTTTATTCTTTTAATCATTTCACCCCAATCATGGCATTCCACTGCCACTATTGCCCAGGAGATTACATAGGGGAAAGTGATGAGAAAGAGTGGTTAGATATAGGAAATGTCAGAAGGAGGGGATTGCAATGTTAGGAAATTGGATGTAGAAGGTTTTGTTATATCGATCGACTGTTCTTTGATAAACATCCTATTGATTCCAAGTTGTTTTTCAACTTTTAAAATCTCAAGGGAATGCAGTCCGCTTTTCATGTTGTTCAATTATATACATTATTTTAATTTCTATAGACATTTTTCTTAGTAAATACTACTCACTCCCGTATTCTTGCTTTCCTGACGGCTACGACCTCCAGAAATTTAAATGCAAAGTTAATACTCATCTACTAACTACTGGACTCTAGCTCTCTCCCCTCCCCTGTATAATCTTGACTTTATCTCCGCCCATGTATCTGTCATTGCACCTGCTTTCTCAACTTTCTATTGTTCCTTTCTAACTAGTTTGTACTCCTCACTCTTTTCTAATTAATCTTTTTATATTTATGTAACCCCCTGCACATCAGTGGCCTTTCTGCCTTGCTCGGGGTGAAATGATTAAAAAAAATACTTTCAAAAAAATAAATAGAGTAAGGAGTAAGGGAGAGTGTCAAATTATAAACAAAAGAATAATGAACTAATTTATAAGTAGAACCCATCTGAAATTTTGTAAAAGCATTAATTTCGCACCCTTATAGATGGGTGTATATCAGTCTATTTGCAGGACTTTAAAGAGCTTTTGGTTTAGTTTTAACTTCAATGTTTGGTTACAGTTTTCTGAAGAAAATTAATAATCCTTGCATTGTAAACAGAATTTATTGAATCAAATAATGGTTCAGTTCAGAAATATTTAATGGCTGACTTGACCATTTGTTCGACATGAAAATCTATATTATATTAGAGATTCTGTGACAGAATTTATTACGCACCCTGTATATAAATTTTAATGCATTGATTGTTTTTCACGTTAAAATGTATTTTTATATGTTCATAGTGTTTGACTCCAATTTGACGGTTAAAAAATTGCCCATATCTATGACTTTAACAGGTTCTACCACCCCTGAAATTAAGTAGTAGTTCCATGCTCTTCAGAATCTCTACTTTCTTTATCAGAGGCTTTCGGCTGGATGTTTTTTTTTAATCATATCACCCCGAGCAAGGCGGTAATGCCACTGATGTGCAGGGGGCTACATAAGCGTAAAAAGATTAAGTACAAAAGAGTGAAGAGGAAGACGAACCAGTTAGAAAGGAGCAAGAGAAGGATGGAAATACAGGTGTAATGACAGTTGCAAAGGTAGAGAGAAAGGAAAGGATATATGGGGTGGTAAAAGAACTAGAGTCAAGTGGTTAATAGATGAGTATTGACATTGCATTTAAATTCCTGGAGGATGTAGCCGTCAGGAAAGTAAGAATAAGGAAGTGAGTTCTACAGGCGGGAAGTGCGAGAGAAGAAGCTGCAGGGGTAGAATTGTCGTCTGCATTTGGTTAATCTAACTGTGAATGGCTGGGACCCAGTTGCCAATCTGATTGCACGAGTAAACACCTGTTGCAGAGGCAACAGTGACTTAAGTTCGTTGGAGCAGAAGCCATGTTGTTTTTCATCAAACTCAGAACGATTGCTAAGGGGTATAATTGTATACAGTGGGCTGTCTTCCAGACGACACACACCCCAACAATAATGTTTATCCGCTCTTTAAGTTTTTCAATCATGTTCGTTTTTAGCAATCTTTCTCACTAGTTGAACATAATAGGATAATTATTGTGTTTCAGGATACCAGTTGTACTCTATTTTACAAATATATGACAATATTAAAAAAATATAAGAAGTTGTTTCAGGCAAACTCAGGTCTTTATTGCTTTACTTTCTTAAGATGTCGAATTATCATTATTTGCGTGATTTCAATTCGGGATTTTGTTCGCAATCATCACAATGTTTCCGCTGTTCTGCTCTCTAATCCGTTTAATCCTCAGAGAACATTGAACTGAACTTTTAATCTTATCCAAGGGTTTAGCGTGCTTTCGTCCTGCTATCCATGTGTTGTATACCAATAAACAACAAACACGCATATATATAAAAATATAAGTTGTATTTTTATTACTGACGATGGACCGTGTAGCCCAGTGAACAGAGAGTGAGAGAGCGCGCCTCCAAGGGTTGACGAATGCGTACCCCGCAATAGCAGCATGCTATTGGGGGCAGCTGTGAACTGCCTTCCTTCCAGTTCTGTGGTTCTGCTGCTACTTCTGCTCTCACTTCTTCTGACTGGCGAATCCGTGTTTTCGCGGTCTTTATATATCTTCCAAAACCGGGACTTGTTTCTTTCGGCTTTGCCTTGATCACGCGACGCCCACGCGACGCCTACGTAATTCTCAGAGTCACCTGTCTGTTTGCCTCTGAGTTATTTCCGCATCTGCCGGAAATAGGGTCAAAGTGACATCCGTTACTTTCAACGACCGGAAAACACCCCCGCTTGCATCAGCTTTCTTTGGGTGGGGCCAGATTATTATATTACACATGTCTAGGGATGCTTTGTTAATATTTAGTGCTGTTCAGTTATTTCTCGCCCTGAGTCTAAATTTTCACCACCCGGTCTAGGGATTGAAATCACAATTTGTATTTCATCAGATTCACGAACAAAGTAAGGTTAATATCCTGAGAAAAAAAAAAGGGATAAAGGAACAGTAATTTTTTTTTTTTAATCATATCACCCCGAGCAAGGCAGTAACGCCACTGATGTGCAGGGGGCTACATAGGAGTGAGAAGATTGGAAAAGAGAAAACCAGAAACCGCATCCTAAACAGAAAACAAGGGATGAGCCTCTTCACCTGTTCAATTGACGTGGGTGGAGTGTGAACCGGGCGATAGTTTAGTCTATCTACTCCAATTGAAAAAAAAAAAAAGTGAGAAGATTGGAAAAGAGAAAACCAGAAACTGCATCCTAAACAGGAAACAAGAGATGAGCCTCTTCACCTGTTCAATTGACGTGGGTGGAGTGTGAACCGGGCGATAGTTTAGTCTAGAAGACGAAATATTCTTAGCTGAACGAAAAGAATTTACCTCGTAGACAGACAGATACCTATAGAAAGCCGGAGAATACATCGACCACAACGCAGTGATAAAAGAAAATGAGAGTGTATAAGTCTGCATATCTAAACTTATTTATAAAAGGAAATTTGTTTCTCTGTGTGTATGTGTGTGTGTATCTCTGTGTGTGTCCGTTACCTACAGACTCCGAAACGGCTGAACCAATTTTCTTGAAATTTTACACAGTTGTATTATACGCGTCTGCGAGTGTTCTTAGCTAGGTTTTGTGTCGAGGTACCTCGGATAAATACTGAAAATCGATAATCGAAAAAATCAGGTTATAGAAGGAGTGGTCCGATTTTAATCAAATTTGATACACTCAAAGACAATTACATAAGAAACGATATTCAGAAGTTTCAAGCTTGCAGTTCTTACAATAGTGCAGAAAATCGATAATATATATATATATATATATATAAGGTAAGATGTTTGTGTGTGTGTCTGTTTATCTGCCTGTATGTCTGCATTTTTTCAGCCCTTTTATTTTAGTTTTTGCTTCGGGTTTGGCTCTAAGTAGGTATAATTGTAGTTCTTAGTCTCAGCCATGACACCATTTACTCAGAGGACTTATTTACCCTTCAAAATTCAGTTTACGACAAAAAAACGTAGTTGATATCGATACCAGGAAACCAAAATTTCACTTGCATCCATTCAGACACGTTATTTTCATGGTAAATCGGAAGTTTAGCCCATTTTAGTCGAACCATCATTAGCTTCCGTTTACAAAGGATTTTACACGATCTTGTATTCTTCTATACCTACACTGCATGTTGATCTATATATATATATATATATATATATATATATATATATATATATATATATATATATGTTGTCTCGTTGATTACAGTTGATGGATGTGAGAGAATGTTTCAATTTGAAGTTTGTCATCATATGCATTAGCAGATCCGTATGATTCTAATAAATTAGCCCAACGATAGGAAAGATGTATAAGTGAAATGAATAAAAACTCACATTGTTTATAGGAGTTATTTTTTCGCTCTCTTTTTCTCTCTTTCTCTTTCTCCTTCTCTCCTTCTCTCTCTCTCTCTCTCTCTCTCTCTCTCTCTCTCTCTCTCTCTCTATGTATATAGCCATGATAACATTTACTCAAAGGACATATTTAGCCTTCAAAATTTAGTTTACGACGAAAAAAACTTATTTGATATCGACACCAGGAAATCAAAATTTGACTTAGATCCACTTATTTTTCTTTTAGTCTACGGTTTCGCTTTAACTGGAAACAACTATTGCTTTTTATTCTTTTGTTCCAACATCTACAGAGTCTGAGCTCCAGGACCATGGATTTGTTTTAAAGCTTTCATTACACCCGAGTAACGCCGGGCTATACTGCTAGTTTTAAATATTCTCAATTTTTACATGCAACAAAACAAACAACTATAAAGCAAGGATTGGAAGTTCTTCAGTACTTTCTCCAAAAAGTTTTAACTTCAGATTAAAGTTTGTTTTGTATAAAACGATAAATCCTGTTTACCCATCAATTTCAACGCGTACGAATAAACAAACAATCACGACAATGGCCGATTATATACAAACTGGGATCGTTTTTTTTTTATTATGTTATACAGAGTTTAAATGAAAATTAAAATTTGCGTCAAGTCATAAAAGGCAGGGATAACGACACTGAAGACTGAATAATGAAACTATAAATTTACATTATAAAAACCGTCAAAAAGTTCCACAAGACCTTCACAGCTAACACCTGCTATGCCAGTTATACAGGCTTAAATGATCATCATTCTTTTTCTATACCATCAGTAAGTCTTCTTCTTCTTCTTCTTCTTCTTCTTCTTCTTCTTCTTCTATGTGCCCTGTCCCTTCAGGACGTAGGCGATCATGGTTCTCCACGTCTTCCTATCTCTTGTGGCTCTTAGTATGCTTGTTCCTGTTACTCCTGGCAACCCCCGTTCCGTCATCCACCTGATCAGGCCCTGTAAATATGTTATCCGCTGCCTTCCTCTGTCTCTCTTTCCTCCTATCTGGCCAGTCAGTATCAGGTTCTCCAGGCTCTCCTTCCTCATTGCGTATCCCAGGAACTTCAGTTGTCTCTTCCTGATGCTCAGTATTAATTTCCTTTTGGTTGCCATTCTTTCCAACACCTCATCGTTGCTTGCATGCTCAGTCCACGATATCCGCAGCATCCTTCTGTAGAACCACATTTCCGTTGCTGATGTTTTATTCTGACGGCTCATTGCCGATTAAAACTACTTTGTGGAATAGACTCCCAAAATAATATTCCCACGATGACTAAAATCAACATCTTCAAAACTTGGGTCGGCCTTTAAATATATTCAATAACCTCATCCAGTGAGTCTCTACCTTGAACTGCTCATGGGCTTTGGATGAACAATCTGTAAAAAAAGATCTAGGAAATTTTGCATTTGTTGCGTGCCATGTCGGCAAAGTCTGACGAAGGATGTACGCATTTACTATCGATTTTCCTTAGTTTCTCAATTCTTTTTTGTATGGGCGTTTTTCTTTCTATCCAGTAAGTGAATAGAATTGACTAAGAATTGATTTAGAATCGTGTTCGGTCGTGCAGGCATATTGAAAATGTACAGGAAGTACACAGTGCAGCATAAATATTATTACAATGAAAAAGCACATGACACGAGAAAAAATTATGATATCTGCATACAAATTTAACATAATGTAAGTATTAATTTTCCAGGAAACCCCATTCAGTATAGTTCCCTGTAGCCTTCACTACAGGTCGAAATCTTTCAGGAAAGTCATTCATGGCGATTATTTTGTCTCCTACACTCTTCAATTTTGCCTTTAAATCTTCAATATTGTGGTGCAGAGTAGGACAGGTTTTACTCTCAAGAACTGCCTAGAATAGTAGAAAGAGTTTATATCTGATGATGGGGGAGGCCATTCGTCCTGGGTGATGTACGTTGTGGTGCAGTAGATACCGGCTCTGAATGAGAAATCGGAGAGCTGATTTTGAATGCAAGTTGAATTCATTGGATTCACTTAGGCGCAAATACCCTTGGGAAAGGTATTTATCCGTCTCTTCCCTCCAGCTATGGGTCAAATAACAGGACAGATTGCCTTGGTTGGCAACCAGTCTACCGGAGAAATTAATTTCAACGTACTGTGGGAAAATTACCCAGTCAGTCATGTCTTTTTCGAGACATGACTGAATGGGTAGGGGTTTTCTACGGCTAAGTGAATATCACGTATGGCATTTAACTGATTGGCTGATGAAGCCAGACAAATTGTCTCTGCACCACTCCTATGCTACACGATCACTTTGGCTTGTCGCTCCTTCTTGATGATGTGTCTGGTTTTCATCACCCTAAATGGCATTGCACCATGGCTTAAGTGCACCTTCTAAGATGTTCTCTATGTGCATGTCTCTGTTTATCCTCACTGCTTGAGGCACGAAAATAAATTGAAACTTTCCTCTTTCTGAAATGTCTTCCCAAACCGTAACTGACTTGGGTTTGGCTTGAAGGCATTTTCCTGAAGCGGCAGAAACTGACTTGACCATTTGCTGAATAAACATGTTTACTTTGAGGATTAAAAGTATTTTCAACATTGAACAGTCTCTCATCAATGAAAATAATGGTTAGTAGCGCGCCATCATGAATCGGTTTCAGCAACTTCTTAATTTTTTTTTAGCCTCATCTTTACATTTTGGCGACTGAAAGAAGCTGTCTCTTGGTTATCTTATCGAGCGACACCTCTAGGAAATTTCGACATATTTGTATGTAGTGAAAAAAGTATGAGAATAAGACTGAAAGATGACAATTTTAGATTGATTATTCTTGGATAACCAATCTTTACACTGTCATTTATAATTGGCAACATCGGTAAAGTTAATCTAATATATGTAAAGACGCTTATAGCGTATAAACGAATAATCCTTTACTTCATAGCCTACACATGGTTCTCTCCAATGTTCCGGCCTCCGTTGCTAAACTTTTTAATTGATCTTGTTGAATCACGTCTGATTTTTTCACACACCTGCTAGTGTGCTTTGACCTTCTAGAAGTGTGACGACGTCCTAGCATTTACTTTTGATGGAAGAGGTCTCGTTGTATCGATCGAATGACTTTTTGATTAACATTCTATTGATTCCAAGTAGTTTTCCAGCTTTAAAATCTCAGGTGGAGTTTGTCCGTTTTCATACTGTTTAATTGTATACTTTTTTAAAATTTCTATAGACATTTTTAGAAAAAGCAAATAGACTAAGATGATGGGCAAGTATCAAACTATAAACAACAAAGTACTGACCAAAATTTGTCTATATTTTTTAGATAAATTAGTATTTACACTATTTATATTATTCGGATTACTGTTCTCATCTTTGTTGCAACCAAACTGAAGACAATAGTCCGAACAATAAAAAATACTGACCTAAAATTTATGAGTAGAATTCGTTTGAAATTTTGTAAGCATTTATTTTTCACTCTTATATACGGGTGTCTGTTTGTACACCAGCTTAGTAGCAAGAGTTTAAAGAGTTTTTGATTTAGTTGTAATTTCAATCACTCGGTTACAGTTTTCTTTAATAGCTGCATTACAAATCAAATGTACTGAATTAAATAATAGTCAGTCCGTTAAGCGCCATACGTTATACACACTTGAGCAATCATGTCTCGAAAGAGATATGACTGATTGGGCAGAAGATCATCCCGCAGTAAGCTGCCATTGCTTTCTGTGGTAGACTGGTTGCCAGCCAAGGCTATAGAACCCAATCTGTCCTGTTATTCTACCCACAACTGGTGGGAAGATGTGGATTAATGCTATTCCCAAGAGTATTTCCGTGAAAGTGAATGCAACGAATTCAAATGGAATTTGAACTCGGCTTCCCGATTTCTCGTTCTGAGCCGATATCAACTGCACCACAACGCACATCCAAATTATAGTACAGTGCTAAAATATTTACTTGCTCGCTTGTTCATTTATTCCACGGGAAAATCTATACTTTTTAATTCAATATTCTCATTCTCCAGTGTTATTCTCTATGTCGTTTATTAAATTGAACTCATGCAGGTGAATGTATTGGGTGATCGACTCTATTATTCGTTGGTAATCGATTAAAAAAAATATATATTCACTTTACGCGCATTAACTTTTGCATTATGACATTTAAATTGAAATGTTTGGAAACTATTATGGTTTCAATCAAGAAAATCAAAATCAATAAATGCGTTTTCAATTTAATCTAAATAAAAGGATCAATAATTTCAATCAGAATGGAGGTGATGAAACAAAGAGGAAAAGCTTTTAGACGACATCTTTCCCAAAGGTGACATATGTTGGGTTCAGCTTCTTCGTGGCGGAATGGAAGGCGAAAGTGAGTGTAAGAAAAATACATTCTGTTATAAGAGGATTACCTTATTTGATCCAATCATAAAACTGAAGTACAGGTTAGTTACTTTCTTTAAAATTCTAACAGACACCAACTCTCTCTCTCTCTCTCTCTCTCTCTCTCTCTCTCTGTGTGTGTGTGTGTGTGTGTGTGTGTGTGTGTGTGTGTGTGTGTGTCCGGAATATTTGCCTTGATAAAGTCTCTCAGAGGAGGAAACATTTTGTGTATTTCGGCAGCAAAATTTCTTTATAACTCACACCCCTGAAGATGGTCACGGAAAGAGATTGAAAGTACTTGCAAAAATCGAGAAATGAATAATAAAATCATCTGTCACCGTTACAGCTCGGTTTTTACATCTTCCATTTATAATACGAAAAGATTATCTGTGAGTATGAACGGATTTTATTAAAAATAAGCAGATACAATGTTTGCAATGTATTTAATCAGACATATATATATTGGTGTGATGCGTTACCCACTTAACTGTGGCCACTTCTTACAAGTATATTAACTGAGAGATAATCAGTCTCTTGGCTTCAGTTTAGCTCAGCACAGTCTGTCTATCTGTCAGTCACTAGTAACCAAGCTTATGTTACTCTGTTCTTTTGTATCTATTTTTGACTTAATATATGTTGTTAACCATATCAGTTTCGAGTTATCATTTAGTGATCCCATCACCGGACCACATCACACATATATAACAGCAGACAAGCAAATAAATCTGGTATCCATATCTGATAATCTGATAATCTAATCTATTGAGCTTTTTGTATCCCAAAGAATTCTTCTTACACATGGTTTTTTTCTTTCATTACAGCCTAATAATTTTTCCCCTTCGTTTTTATCATCTTCGCCTTTTTCGGGTATTATTATGCATCCTACAAACAGGCATTGAACAGGATATAAATGCTAATAAATTTACTTTGTAAATAGTTATAAGTTCTGTAAAGTAATCATTTGTTATATCTAACGATATTTATAAATGGAACTTTGTGTGTGTGTGTGTGTGTGTGTGTGTGCGTGTGTGTGTGTGTGTGAGTATGCGTGTGTGTCTGTGTGTGCGTGTCCGTTACCTATAGACTCCGAAACGGCTGAACCGATTTTCTTGAAAATTTACACAGTTGCACTATAAGCGTCTGCGAGTATTCTTAGCTAGGTTTTGTGTCGAGGTACCCTCGATAAATATCGAAAATCGATAATCGAAAAAATAGAATTATAGAAGGAGTGGTCCTATTTTAATCAAATTTGATACACTCATAGACAATTACATAAGAAACGATATTCAGAAGTTTCAAGGTTGCAGTTCTTACAATAGTGCAGCAAATCGATTATATATATATATATATATATATATATATATAAAAGGCAAGATGTGTGTGTGTGTGTGTGTGTGTGTTTATCTGCCTGTATGTCTGTATTTTTCAGCACTTTTATTTTAGTTTTACTTCGGGTTTGGCTCTAAGTAGGTATAATTGTAGTTCTTAGTCTCAGCCATGTACCATTTACTCAGAGGACTTATTTAGCCTTCAAAATTCAGTTTACGACGAAAATACTTATTTGATATCGATACCAGAAAATCAAAATTTCACTTACATCCATTCATTTTTCTTTCAGTCTACGGTTTCGCTTTAACTGGAAACAACTATTGCTTTTTAGTCTTTCGTGCCAACGTCCAAAGAGTCTGAACTCCAGGACCATGGATTAGTTTTAAAGCTTTCATTACACCTGAGCAACGCCGGGCTATACTGCTAGTCCTATACTGTTTTATTTCTCCGTAAAGAAAACGATTTGTCGATTTCAACTGTGCATTTATGTTCAAACAGTGGCTGGCTAAGGGGAATTTGGAAAGAACAGAAATGTGAAGTGTGGGATGGTTTGACGATCTAACCGTGAAGTCTTCTCCCAGTGCCAGTTTTTCTGCTTCGCGTTCCTATTTTTGTAAACTTTTACCCCCAGCAAAACAAATATGGGCTTTTAAACGCCGGAAGAACTTCTTAGAATCAAATAACATCCACCCAAATCATGGGTTAAACAGTCTTGCTAACTCGCAATTCGACAATCGTGGTGAGTACGGCTACACCTCACTGATGCCATGGTCAATCAAGAAGTTGTTCTTCCAACATAAATAAGGAGGCCCTAGATTTGAATTTGGTATATATATGGCTGTGTTAAATGTACTTATTCGGGAGATTCTCTCTTTTTTGATTGCTCCTCATACGAGAAGGCGTAATATGAGATCTTTCAGTGTCCATGCTTTACAGTAACAGGTTTCCTACTCATCTTTTACATATGGCTTTTCTGTGTCTTCCTATTTTGACATTAAGTAGACAGCTAGCACTTACATAAAGATGTATGTTAAAGGGGCAAATGTTGCGTCGAGCAACAAAAGATGCGGAAAAAAACATAATCAGCCACGCCCTGAAAGAACGTTGGACAGAAAATCAGAAAGAATCGTGTTCACTCAAAGTAAACCTCCTTTGACTTCATGCATAAAATTTTACGTCATTGCCTTTCATTTCATGAGAAAACAACTCTAACATTCTTTCATTGTAATAAGAATTAAGAAACATTATGATTTTCGTAGTCAGTGCAGTTAAATAGAAAGCACTAGAGAAAGCTTCGATATATGTGCATTCTTTTTCTGTGTTCTTTAAGTATTATGCCGATCATAGCTCTCTGCAACGTCTTATCCTTTGCAGCGTGTAGTAAAGTTTGTATTTTCACCGTTCCTTTTGCAAACCATTTACACAATATCATTAGATAGGTTCCTCGCTGCTTTCCTCAGTCCGTCATACCTCAAATAAGCTATGTGAGTATCAAATTCTCCAAGCGTTCTTTTCTCATGTTTCATAGATTTCATAGATGTCCCTTTCTGATTCTAAACGTAATGTTTTTTTTATTTCCCTTTACGACGAGAAAAACTTATTTGACATCGATACCAGGAAATCAAAATTTGACTTCTGAATATCGTTTCTTATGTAATTGTCTATGAGTGTATCAAATTTGATTAAAATCGGACCACTCCTTCTATAACCCGATTTTTCGATTATCGATTTTCGATATTTAACGGGGGTACCTCGACACAAAACCTAGCTAAGAATACTCGCAGACTCTTCTAGTAAAACTGTGTAAATTTTCAAGAAAATTGGTTAGCTGTTTCGGATTCAATAGGTAACGGACGCACACACACAGACACACACACAGAGAGACAAATTTCCATATATAAATAAGTTTAGATAAACGAATAATTCTTTCCTTTTAAAGTAGATACCTTGATGATCTCTAGAGGTCATATTACCGTGGCATCTTTCCGGATTAAGGTAACATTTTCTGCTAGACTTCTTTAATGAATTATCACTGTTAAAGTAATGAACCATAATTCATGACAGAAAGAAAAACTGTGGGGCACAATCATAATAACAGATGTTACACAGATATTCAAGCCTCCTATTATTATTCTAGGATGTGTGTTGTGGTGCAGTGGATATCGACTCGGAACGAGAAATCGGGTAGCCGAGTTCGAATTCCAGTTGAATTCATTGCATTCACTTAGGCACAAATACCCTTGAGAAAGTTGTTAATCCGTCTCTTCTCTCGAGTTATGGATTAAATAATAGGAGAGATTGGCAACCCACTGCCTGATAATCTTCTGCCCAGTCAGTCGCGTCTCTTTTGAGGTATGATTGCCCAAATCGTGTATCACGTATGGCACTTAACTGACTGTGTACCTTCAGATCGTTAGCGATCATAGTTCCCCACAATTTTCCGTATTTTATTTTTAGCTCTCATCACCGGTAAGACGATAGACTTCATCCAATAGCAAGGCCTCTGATCGAGGGGCTTTGGGGAGCGTAGAATCAATTGTTGGTTTTCCCAAAACCACACTGACTCAAATTGCTAGCATCTATTAGGGCGCCAGCTATCAAAAAAATAGTGAACACCCAAACTAGGTTCAAAACATGAAAATATAAAAGTACCTTAGAAAAAATTACAAGCAATACATTTTCGTCGTAAAATTATTAAAAATACCAGCAATACATTTTCGTATTAAGAATATTCAAAATTACCAGCAATACATTTTCGTATTAAAAATATTAAACAAATAACAACAATGCATTTTCGTATTAAAATACCATCAATACATTTTCGTAGTAAAAATATTAAAAATACCATCAATACATTTTCGTATTAAAAATATTAAAAATATCATCAATACATTTTCGTAGTAAAAATATTAAAATACCATCAATACAGTTTCGTAGTAAAAATATTAAAAATACCATCAATACATTTTCGTAATAAAAATATTAAAAATACCATCAATACATTTTCGTAATAAAAATATTAAAAATACCATCAATACATTTTCGCAGTAAAAATATTAAAAATATCATCAATACATTTTCGCAGTAAAAATATTAAAAATACCATCAATACATTTTCGTAGTAAAAATATTAAAAATACCATCAATACATTTTCGTAGTAAAAATATTAAAAATATCAGCAATACATTTTCGTAGTAAAAATTTTAAAGAATACCAACAATACATTTTCGTATTAAGAATATTAAAATTACCAGCAATACATTTTCCTAGTAAAAATATTAAAAATTACTAGCAAAAGACTATACTGGCAAAAAGAACAAATTTACCAGTAATAGATTTTTGGAAAAAAGTTTGCCAATGCTCACAAAAAATAAAATGCCCGTATTTAGTGAACCATAAAGAGTTTGTATGCCGTTAAACGAACAACCCAAACTAAACCAAACCTTTGTAGTTTATAATAATTTTATTTCATCTCTTTCAAACTCTGATTCGCCATCAATTGGCTGAAGCCCTCCAGGTACGTTGTTTTCCACTGACCTTTTACCTTCATTCTGTCCCGTGAGTACATAACCATCTTTCGTCGTCATATTCCCCAGAAATTTCAACTGTCTCTTTTAAGTATAGGTCTTTCTTTTGGTGCCATTGTCACTAGATCTTTGTCCATGTTCGCATATTCGGTCGATTCTATTCTCATCATAATTCTGTAGAACCATATTTTTGTTGATTCTTCTTTATCTGAGGAGATTCCCTACCATAAAGAGTACTGATAATACATAATATCCCAGTACAAATTTCTTTGTTTTCTAACGATATTTCTCTCATTTTTTAATGCTTTACTCAGTTATCGAGTGGCTCTCAGGCCTTGTATAGGGTGAATATAATTTTTAAAAAAATAAGCTTTTCTTTAAAAGTATGTGAAAAGAATGACTGGTTTGTTCCTCTGTCATGCAAATATTTTAAAATCAATTTGTAATTCGAAGCAATTTATTTTTTTATTGAGTTTCTTGATATAGAATGGAGAGGCTCCATCATTTGTTAATTAAGCTGGATTCACCATTCAACTGCCTCTTGAAACTGCTTGTTAGTGGGCTAATTCCCATTATATTTTAATAAGGTGAGAAAAACCGTGTAATTTAATTCGTATGAATAATTGTAATCGATAATAATTTCTTTAATTGTTACGCCTAAGGGGAAAGTGTGTATATGGATCTGAGGGTGTGTGTCAAGAAAAAGATTAAGAGAATATTCATGTTTTGTCGAGCTATCTGTGCTTTCTTTCATTATATTTGCTTAATCGATAAAGATAATGCCGTATTAAGGAATAATCAATAGGAATCAATAAAAACATTTTAATATTAATCAATATTGAATCGGAATCAATAAACATAATGTAATATTGTTAAATACTGAATAAGAATCAATACGCATATTACAATAAAAATCAAGACAGAATAGAAATGAATAAATCTATTTTATTATTAATCAAAATGAAATACGAATCGATAAACATTGTAATATTAATCAATATTGAATTGTAATCAATAAATATAATGTCAGTATTGAATATGTATCAATAAACATTTTAATATTAGTCAATACTGAATAGTAATTAACAAACATATTAATAATTCAATTATCAATAGGAATCCTCAGACATATTATAATCAATATAAGATAGGAATGAATAAATATTGCATTATTAAACAATATTGATTAGGAATCAATAAACATATTGTAATATTAATAAGAATGTAGTAAAAACCAACGAAAACATTACTGTAGTAATCCCAATAAATATTGCTGTAACAAAAAATTTCTGAATATTTTATCGATACATTTTTTATTAACCTAGCATCCCATCTGAGCAAACAAACGAGTGATAAAAGATGTAACAAAGATGGCCGGCAATATAAATCAAACAGAAATAATCGAAATATTGAATCTGAAAAGTGGTTAAGAAAATATAAGAGACACGTTTTATAAAAGTATGGTTAGCATCTTCCAATTTGTTCAAAATGTATTTTAGTTTCAGCTCTTTTCCTTTAATCTAAACTTTATAAATGGAACTTTGTCTGTGTATATGTGTGTGTGTGTGTGTGTGTGTCCGTTACCTATAGACTCCAAAACGGCTAAACCGATTTTCTTGAAAATTTACACAGTTGTACTACAAGCGTCTGCGAGTGTCCTTACCTAGGTTTTGTGTCGAATTATCCTCCAATAAATATCAAAAATCGATAAATGAAAAATCGGGTTATAGAAGGAGTGGTCCGATTTTAATCAAATTTGATACACTCATAGACAAGAACATAAGAAACGATATTTTTTAGATTGTTTATATAAAAGATACTAAAATACGTTTATATAGTAGAAAAATATTACCCACAATATATATTTGTAGTGAAAATGTCACCCATGCTTATTTTTAGTAGAATTTCGTTATTAAATAACCCAGAAAGGTTGATATGCCACTAACAAATTTCAATCAATCAAGTCGTTCTTCGAGAATTGTAATTAAATGTTGTGGCCCCCTAAATTCGATTGACAGCCCAATTTAACATTTACAGAATGCGATGAAGACTGTCTGTTTGTGAGCAAGATTCTGCACCTTTAAATATTGGGAAGCTATGAAAAGCTATTCAGACGGCATGGCACAATATCTCTCCAGTGTATTTCCCATACCTTTTGGACTATCAACCACGAAAAATGTATAAGTTATAGTTCAATGCAGGCAATTACACTATGCATTTCTAACTAAAAAATAAATAAAATAAGGGTACTGAAATCCATATCAATTATTTCGGAATTAATTTAATTTTTGCTTTGTTTTCATTTTTACCAATTTTATTTGATATTCACTACCGGCCATAATTATTAGGCCACCCCAATGTTTTAAAAGAAATTATGCATTTCATACTATTTTTAGTATTTATTGCCAAGTGAATAATTGTAAATGAAAATAGAATGTTTTTTTGTTAATACTGCACAATCACATGTGCATCAAATGAATTTATAAATATTTACTAAGTAACTATATTGCAATTTAATCAATGAAAGAACGAAGAAAATTTATGGGGATTCGAACGAGTTCATCTTTGCTTCCTTGCCTTGTAAAATTTTGCAAAGTAATAACAAAAGAACCATTCTATTTTCATTTGGCAATAAATACTGAAATAGTATGAAATACATCATTTCTTTAAAAAAAGAATTGGAGTGATCTAATAGTAATGGCCGGTAGTGTACATTGATTATTTTTGTAATCATTTCACCCCAAACTAGTGCACAGGAGGTTACAGTGACAGGGACGGTGTACAGGAGGTACTGAGAAAGGATAAAAGATGAACGGGATTCAAGAAGATTAAAGAAAGCAATTGAGGTTGCATTTAAATTTTTCGAGATTGAAGCTTTCAGGGAAGCAAGTAAACGAAAAAGGGGAAGTGCGAGAAAAGAAACTGTTCGAATAGAAGTTGCTGTTACATTTAAATATTTAAACGATAAAAGGGTGGAACCTAGATGCCAATCTAGTAGCTCTTTAAATTTATGTGGTCGGCGCCCCAGTAAAAAAAAAAAAAGAAAAAAGTTCATCAGAGCAGTTAACATGAAAATATTTGTAGAAAAGACAGAGAAAAACCGCGTCACATCGGTGAGAATGTGACTGAAGTCGAGAAGACAACGAGGATCGATTACATTGCAGGTCTCTTTTTGAATTTTGTTGAGAACCTCGAGATGAATAGCAGAAGCACCCAGCCAAATATGGCATAAGTATTTAATGCACGGACGAATGGTAGATTTATAAAAGTGCAAGACGGATTCTAACGAGTAAAACTTTCTAGTCCGACACTGAGTTTTAATTTTCCTAGCAGTAGATGCAGTTATAGATCCGATATATTCGTTCTACTTCAGGTCGGTTGAAAAACTGAGGCCAAGGACGAGCAGTGTGTTGCTCTCAAGAAGACCAGCATCAGCCACGCTGATGGCTGGCAGGAAACTTTCTCTAGTTAATATTTTTATTTGATCATGTTTCTGTAACGAAAGACATCACTTAACTCGGAATTCGAAACGAGCACGAACGTGTCTTGCTTACAAAGCCATAACAAAAAAGAAATATGGCCGCCTTTAAAGACAATTTATGCGCGCCTATCTCGTCCAAAACGAAACTATATTCACACACATGCCAATTTCATCCGTCTTGGCATAAAAAGCGGAGCAGCGCTAGCAGTTGCTTTCGGCGGACTGCGTGTGTTAGAGTTGAATGTACGGATTGACAGTCAGACTGACAAGGAGCAAGTTGAAGTAGGAGCGCCGTCTGTTTCCCAACTGCCTAGTTTAACGACCGAGAAGGAGAGCTACGCCATCCATTTCTTTGAGGCGACCGAGGAAGAGAAAAAACATCTGGCCCGCCGGCGAGCGTCGTGATGCACTTTTTAACCCCACTCATCATTGTTTTTTTTTCTTACGGTTTCTCTGTAATAGTAAATATATTTATCTAAATTTTTGATTCGTTTATTTATTTCTCCTGCTATCTGAAGCTTACAGCCATATCACGTTAAAACACCGGTTCTCGTATGGTCAGCGAAGTAAAACAATGTCGAGCCTAGTCAGTATCTAGATCGGTGACGGCTTGGGAATACCAGGGTTTGTAAACTTGGTTGTGCGGGTGGTGTAATGGATAAAACCTAGAAAGTGAAAAACTCAGTTTCAATTCCAGCCGTGTTCGTCATACTAACCTGCGCACAAATACCATTCAGAAATGTATGGCTCCATTTCTAACTTACTCCCACCTATGGGTTAATTAGTAGAACTTGTATCTGTAAGTCATTATTATCACCAAATTATTTGTTATAATCTAAAAATAGTTTCTAGCTTTAAATAACATGCAAAAGGTTGATAAGCCAACAAACCATTTTATCAATCATACTTCTTCTTTTATGTGCCATGTCCTTTCAGGACGTAGGCGATCATGGATTTCTACACCTTCCTGTCCCTGGTGGCTCTTAGCACGCTTTCTCCTGTTGCACCACGCTTACCTCGTTCCGTCATCCACTCGATCAGGTCCTTCAAATATGTTATCCGCTGCATTCCTCTGTTTCTTTTTCCCTCTGTCTGGCCTGCTAGTAACAGGTTCTCCAAGCCCTCCTTCCTCATTGCATGTCCCAGGAACTTTAGCTGTCTCGTCCTGATGTTCAGTATTAATTTCTTTTTCGTCCCCATCCTTTACAAAACCTTGTCATTGCTCACATGTTCGATCCATGATATCCTCAGCATCCTTCTGTAGAACCACATTTCAGCTGCTTCAGGATTTTCCTTCATCCTCGAAGATATTGTCCAACATTCACTGCCATATTGAATAACTGACATCACATAGCAATCCAGTAATCGCCTCTTTGTTTCTAATGAAATTGTCCTGTTTCTTAATACTTTACTTAACTTCTGGAATGCCTCTTTCGCCATGCCAATTCGCCTTCGAATCTCAGTGTCGCACTTTCTGTCTTCTATTAGAACACTTCCCAGGTATTTAAATTTCAGTACCTGCTTGATTTTAGAGTCTCTCACCTCTGTTTATTTGCATTATCTTTGTATTTACGGTTTATCAATTTTTTGTAGGTTATTTAAAGCCAGACATATTTTTAGATTTTAAGAATCATCTTTGGTATTCATATCACAACGTTTTAGTGTTGTCCTTTTCAGCCTTCATAAGATAGTTATCGATCTGTGTAACCTACTGGGAATTTTGAAATAAACACTTTATTTAATCTACAGTGGTAGATGGTTCTCGTTGGGTTCATGTCTAGGAATATTTCGTCTTGTTCTTATTTAGTACTGTTCTCTCTGAACTGGCCGATCCAAAGACTGAACTTGCCTTTACTACACCATCAAAATGTAGATTCATATCTTTCCCAGTAGTATTTGTGCTCAAATGAATATAGCAAACCCAACTGAAATTGGAAACCATTATCCATTGCACAAACAGCACATACAAGCTTACAGCACCACATATTCTCAAGCGGTCACCCATTTAGGTATTGGCCAGGATAGATGTTCCTTAACTTGGATGTGTGGGTGGTGTATCAAATAGTAGCTCAGAATTGCTAATCTCAAAACCCAGTTCTGATTTCCGTTAGTCTCGTTAAGAGGAAATAACATCGGAAAAGATATGAATTCTCTTCTTCCCCCAGCTATGGATTAATTAGTAAGACTAAATCAGTATCTCCCCAAAATAACATCTAAAAATATTTTCTGTAAAAGGGTTGATAATCCGTGAAAAAGAATCAATCAATCAATCCTTCCTTTCTTCGTTTTGTCTTTTAATTGCCATAATGTCTCAATTTCTGTCTTTCTCCCGTTTGTTCTCTTTTTTTATTGATTTATTTTGTTACAATAACGTTTCCTACTTTTTCTGACTTTCTTTGGCTACATCGGCTTGGTGTGATGGCTCACAAGCTTCTCTCACTACATCAGTTACGAGTGAATAGTGAGTTCAATCCTTACTAAACGCCTTCGGATATGTGCTACATCTAAGCTACTCTTAGAAAATTACCTTTGGACACCTCAATCTATTGTAGTGGCTAGCAAGTTTGTCTCGCTAAAATCTGTCGTGAGTTCGATCCTCACTGCTTTGCCTCATACTTTTGATTTTGTTCGACATCTGAGCAACACTGAAAAAATCAATTTTCTGACTTTCTTTTTTTTATCTTACAGCCATAATGTTTTAATTTCTTCGCCATTTTTTTCGTTTTGCCTACTTTATCTTTCTTTTTTAAGGAATAACGCTTCGTTTTCTTTTTTTCTTTCTCTTTTTTCTTCTTTTTTATTTTGTAGCCATAACCTCTTTACTTTCTAACGTTACGCATTCTTTTTTCTTAGCCTTTTATCCTCTTTATGCTTTATTTTGTTATAACATTTAACTTTCTTTTCACATAGCTTTTTTTCTTTTTCTTTCTTTTTGTTTTTCCATTTATATTCCATTATTGTTTCTCTTTTTGTCATTTTCTTACTTTCTCTCTCCTTCTATCTATCTATCTATCTATCTATCTATCTATCTATCTATCTATCTATCTATCTATTTATCTATATAATCTCAGTATATCTATCTATCTATCTATCTATCTATCTATCTATCTATTTATCTATATAATCTCAGTATATCTATCTATCTATCTATCTATCTATCTATCTATCTATCTATCTATCTATCTATCTATCTCACTTTAATGTCAGTCTATCTATCTATCTATCTATCTATCTATCTATCTATCTATCTATCTTAATCTAATCTCAGTCTATCTATCTAACTATCTATCTATCTATCTATCTATCTGTCTGTCTGTCTGTCTGTCTATCTATCTCAATCTAATGTCAGTCTATCTATCTATCTATCTATCTATCTATCTTAATCTAATCTCAGTCTATCTATCTATCTATCTATCTATCTATCTATCTCAATTATTTTCTCTTATTTTCTTTCATTTTGTTGCAATGGCTTTATACAGTTGTTCTCTTTCTATCTGTCCTAACTTTTCCATTAATATTCAATCTTATAACGATTACATTTCATAGTGTTACTTTCACATATTTTATTTTGTTGGCATGGAGCTCGCCTGCGTTGAAGGTCAGTTCGAACGAAGACACAAAACCGTTCGATACGTCTTAAAATAACACTTTGAAAATGTGAGAAATATGACAACCTTGATAAGAAATACGATTTCAATGATAGCAGTATAGTGTTGAGAAGAAGGAGAGTGACCCACCCTTGGCAAAGACCGTCCTGAGACGGAAGTCGGGTTAATGCAGGAAAACGGTGTGAATGTTGAAACTTCTCCATTAAGAAATAGAATATTTTTATTTTAATCAAGATCATATTGCACAAATGTCCCAAGCGTTGCGCATATTTACTTGGGGTTATTTCGAGAAATTCGAGAAGTAAGTTCCGCAAGTTATACACTCACACGCAGGGATTACAAACACACACAACAGATACCACACACGCAAACGCACAAAATTACGTAAGCACACTTTAAAGCAGGCAGGCAACAAAAAAAAACACACGCACAGAAACATACGAAATACATATGCTAAAGTGCATGTGTATGATTGCCATCCAAATTAATACACGATACATATCTTACTAACAAGAATTAACCCCAAATTACAACATACCAGCATACCATTTTTCTCTCTAAAGAAGCTTTGATAAAAGGGAAACATATTAGATTGAGATGCGTTTTCTCTTTTGTTCTTTTAATTTATTATAGTATCTTGTCGGATTCCGATCCATGCACTCCATACATATATATATATATATATATATATATATATATATATATATATATATATAGATAGTGTATCGAGGCAGCAGATAATTTTCTAAACATATATTGTTAAATATAACAGACAATGAATGTCTATTATGTTTAATCATGAGCCGTTCTAAACATCGTATTTTGCAATGATAACAGTCATCGTTATTCGGTGACTGTTATTGTCGCATAGCATGCTTTATGTCAACACAAGATAATATCATCTTTGATGGTGGGTGTCTTTATGTTTACATTTCTGTAACTTCTCTGAAGATGGCTCATGTGAGCCGAAAGCTTAGAGCTAGCGTAATAAATAAATAAATATCCAAATGTTGAACAAATTTTGTGTTTATTTTCCCTGAAATTAAAGCCAAAAAACGATGTTTAGAACGGCACATGATTAAGCATAATAGATATTCATTGTCTTTTATATTTAACAATATACATTTAGCTAATATATATATATATATATATATATATATATATATATATATATATAAACTTTGAAATAATATGGAGTGTTCAAATATTGCTATAGTCCGGAATATATATATATCAAAATTTAAATTATATTACGGTCACTTTTAAATCAGCACCTGAAGATTGCGTTGTGCGTGAAATACAGAGTTGTACTGCCAGTGATGGAAAAATATATTTATTATTAATATATAATTTATATTTACAGTTCCCTTATTGTACATTGGGCACTATTTAATACCAGCAATCAATGTGATATATGCATACATATGTATGTATGTATGTATGTATGTATGTATGTATGTATGTATGTAGAGAGAGAACTACAAATATTTTGCTTATGTGACAACATTTTTTGACTTTACAATTATAAATTCAAAATATACTCCACGCGCTTTCATCACACGACTTCTAACGTTTTTCCGCTAATAGCTTATTTCATAAAGCAATGCCTCATTGAAAACAGAAAAAAACATTCTAGAATTGTATTGAATTCACAAACTTTGTCTCTATCTACTCTGAGGATGACTTAAGAAAGCTTGGACCAGATTACTTTTAATATTTTTTCCGAAATTAAGTTTTGATAATTCCTGACGCAATTCCCTCCTTATTTGGAAAAGCCCATCATTAAAATTAAAAGACATAAATGTTTCTGTCGTTCTCAATAGTCAGTCAGTTAAGTGCCATGCGCGATACACGCTTTGGGCGATCATGTCTCGAAAGAGGCATGACTGACTGGGCAGAAGATTATCCCGCAGTAGGTTGCCATTGCTTTCTGCGGTAGACTGGTTGCCGACCAAGGCTATAGAACCCAATCCGTCCTGTTATTTAACCCATAACTGGAGGGAAGAGTCGGATTAATACCTTTCCCAAGGGTATTTGCGCGTAAGTGAATGCAAGGAATTCAACTGGAATTCGAACTCGGTTCCCCGATTTCTCGTTCCGAGCCGATATCCAATGCACCACAACGCACATCCCGTTCTCAATAGTATTTACCTTAAAAAACATTTGCTGCCTATCTACACAAACACATTTATAGAGGGGTTGAAAAAATAATAGAAACACCTAGTACTATAATTGCATGATTTTAAACTGTCAAAAGTTATTTGTTATGCTAGTTGATTTAATATTAGTTGTATTTCAATTTCTTGTTGAATTTTTTTTAGTAATATTATTTAAATAAGTATATTAACATCAACAGTCAAGATCATTTAAACACTTTAAGTAATTCATTTCATTCTATGGTTCAGGAAGTGTTTCCAGGGGCAAATAACATGATAATGCATCCATTCATACTGCTAAATTAGTAGCTGAATGACACGGGGAACATTCTAGTGAAGTAGAACATCTTATCTGACAACCGCAGTCCCCCATATCTCAACATCATTGAACATTTATGGTTAATTTTAGAAAAAAATTGAGGATTTCATATCCTCACACTTCATCATTGAAAAACTGGAGACTGTTTCTACTGAAGAATGTATAAAATTTTTCTGGAAATTATTCAAACGTTGTACGAGTCAATCCCATGCAGAATTCAAACTGTAATTACTGCTAAAGGCGTTTCCTACCATGTATTGAAATAAATATGCTTAAAATTTTAAGGTGTTTCCATTATTTTCTCAATCCCCTATATGTACCTCGCTATTATTTAAAAGATATGATTACCTATTCAAGAAATTTCGATTTTGTTGGACATTACACGGATGACCAATTCTTAAAACAGACTTCTTGATTTGATACGATACAACATCCTGTCCTTTCAATTTATATTCGTAAAGCTATAATTACATTATATAACATTTTATTCTCAGTGTTCTAGTATCAACGGATTTTATTTTGCGAAATATTGAATGCGTCTCTCATTGTAACGGAAAGGCTATTATTAGATTTAATACTTTTTAAGTAAATGTTCTAAATGTAGAAATAGTCTTTCGAATTTTTTCTTTCCTAATCTTTGTTTTATTTTTCTAATTCTGTTTTTTTGTTTTCTTTTTTTAATTTCAGGTAAGTTTATGCATTTCTTGGATTTTTCCAATGAGATATCAATCTCGGACTGTGAAGATAATTTTCCATTTTGTCTGTAAGTTTTCAGCAATTCTACTTCTCACGATTTCGCTATTATTTGTTTCAAATATTATGCGTTTTTTGAAGTGACATTCACTGTTGTCCACAGTTGACTGTAAGATTTGACTATGCGTAATCTAAAAGAGGGTATATGGCTATATCGTGTTGAATACACCGGTTCCCGTCTGATCATCGAAGTTAAACAGCATCGAGCCTGGTCAGTACTTAAATGGGTGATCATTTGGGAATACCAGGTGCTGTAAACGTAAGAACCAAGAATGGTCCTCCAGGTTTGGGGGTTGGGTGCAGGGCTAACAACCCTGCCCCGTAAAAAAAACAGTGTTATAGCAACAAGAAGTTGCTGCCCTATGCACCACTGGGTACGATGGATAAATGATGACGATGAATGTAAGAGAAATTATTATTATATTTGGTCATAATGCTTTGGCTTTCCTCTCTTAATTTCTACTTTATTACATTGAACTACCTTTCTTTCTTTTTTCTTTTCTTTCTTTTTTGTCCTTTAGACTATGATATTTTTCTTTTTTTTTCTTTTTTCTTTCTTTCTTCCGTTCTTTCTTTCTTTCATGCAGAAAATGTTCTTTCCTTCTCCTTTTTTTCTTTCTTTCAAAATATACTTTCTTCTTGTCGACCTATGTTCTTTATTTCTTTTTTGCTTCTTTATTTTTTAATTCCTTTTTCTGCCTATTTAATTCCCTTCTCTCTTTCTAAGTTCTTTTTCTTCTGCGCTCTTTCTTTATTTTGTCCAATGTTCTGTCTTTTTCTTTCCCCTTTCCCTTTTTACTTTCCTTTCTTACTTCTCTCTTCTCTCTTTTCCAGTTTAGCTCTTTTGTCTTCTCTCTTTCTCTCTATCTTCCTCTCTCTTTCTCGCTCTCTTTCTTTCTCTCTTTCTGTTTCTCTGTTTTGAAATCCATTAAATGCTTTAATAAAAAAAAAAATTAACAACCACTTCCTTCCCCGAAAGCCAATTGCAAACGCTTGAATTTTGTTAAGTATCGACGTGCAAGTACTAAAGCATATGACCAAAATATTCTTCTCGGCGTTTTCCGTTTTTAACATATCTTCTTTGCCTCAATTGAAATTGACCCATTCTTTTTCAGTATATTACGAACATGTTGCTTAAATTTCGTTTTCTTTTTTTTTTATAATTCAGGTGAAAATATAGAATTTTCACATTCCAAAATCATTATCTCTTATCATATTTCAGACATATAGAAAAATGAAGGCGTCAGATAAACTCGTATCTTCCTGACGTCAGGTTTTGTTTTTTTTTTTTTATTTTTTATATATTTTGTGAACAATCTGCATAATGTTTGAATTTTCTTAATTTCTGAAAAAATTTCGAAAACTTTCAACGTTTTACAAAATAATCTATATTATTATAGTTTACGCTCAAACACGCATACACACACATTCAAATATGCAAACATACATATACACACACATTTACATACATATCTATAAATATATAAAAATTGAATATATGGATCGGAATCGGAAAAGATCATACAATGCCTATCTATCTATCTATCTATCTATCTATCTATCTCAGACTGTTCTATATCTATCTATCTATCTATCTATCTATCTATCTATCTATCTATCTATCTATCTCAGTTCTGTTCTATCTATCTATCTATCTATCTATCTATCTATCTATCTATCTCAGACTGTTCTATCTATCTATCTATCTATCTATCTATCTATCTATCTATCTATCTATCTCAGACTGTTCATATCTATCTATCTATCTATCTATCTATCTATCTATCTATCTCAGACTGTTCATATCTATCTATCTATCTATCTATCTATCTATCTATCTATCTATCTCAGACTGTTCATATCTATCTATCTATCTATCTATCTATCTATCTATCTATCTATCTATCTATCTACTTTCTATCTATCTATCTATCTATCTATCTATCTATCTATCTATCTATCTATCTCAGACTGTTCATATCTATCTATCTATCTATCTATCTATCTATCTATCTATCTCAGACTGAACAATATCTATCAATCTATCTATCTATCTATCTATCTATCTATCTATCTATCTATCTCAGACTGTTCTATCTATCTATCTATCTATCTATCTATCTATCTATCTATCTATCTATCTCAGACTGTTCATATCTATCTATCTATCTATCTATCTATCTATCTATCTCAGACTGTTCATATCTATCTATCTATCTATCTATCTATCTATCTATATACAGATATTCTTTCTTTTGTGAACGAGTTATTACGCCACCTAGGTTTCTACCATATGATATCTTCAGGTGATTTTGCCGTTTTTTAAGAACTCTCACGTAACGAATAATTTTTTGAACGCTTTTAAAAAAAACGTTAAAATCAGTTATATCAAATCACCTGAAAATACCACATGGCAGAAACTTAGGTCGCGTAAAAACTCGTTTACAAATGAAGAATATTCAAAAGTTCTATAATATAGAATTTTAGTATTGAACACATTTTAATGAAATTGTGTACTGGTCTAATTTTATTATGACCAAAAACTATAATATATATATATATATATATATATATATATATATATATATAGTCATCCGCAGACATATATATATATATATATATATATATATATATATATATTACAGAAAAGTGAAATAATACGTAGATTAAAAACCCACTGTTCAAGCATTAACTTTTATATATATATATATATATATATATATATATACATATACAGAGAGAGAGAGAGAGAGAGAGAGAGAGAGAGAGAGAGATGAAAACTCAACGCATATTTTCTCTGAATATTTTATAATGCTCTGGATAATATTCATTGAAATCTCTATTTTTATCTAATTAATTATTTATATTAATTATCCTCTCCGTCTGTACGTGTCTGCTATTCGCTCTCGCACGTCGATTGAGCAATCTGCGGAAACGGTAGATTTTAAAAATAGTAGCTACAGGAGATGGAAAGTGCGACACGGAGATCCGAAGGCGAATTGACATGGCAAAGGACGCGTTCCAGAAGATGAGCAAAATACTAATACACAGGAAAGTCTCAATAGAAACGAAGAAAAGAGTGCTAGACTGCTACGTGATGTCAGTTCTTCAATACGGCTGTGAATGCTGGACAATATCATCGAAAATGAGGACAAAACTGGAAGCGGCCGAAATGTGGTTCTACAGAAGGATGCTACGGATATCATGGACTGAGCATACAAGTAACGACGAGGTGTTAGAAAGAATGGCAACAAAAAGGAAATTGATGCTGAGCATCAGGAAGAGACAACTGAAGTTCCTGGGACACGCAATGAGGAAGGAGAGCCTGGAGAACCTGATACTGACTGGACAGATAGAAGGAAAAAGAGACAGAAGGCAGCGGATAACATATTTGCAGGGTCTGATCAGGTGGATGACGGAACGGGGGTTGCCAGGAGCAACAGGAGCAAACATACTAAGAGCCACAAGGGATAGGGAGACATGGAGATCCATGATCGCCTACGTCCTGAAGGGACAGGGCACATAGAAGAAGTTACTCACAGCTATTAACGCATCGTTCATTTCGTAATGAATTTGAACACATTCGCACACTTGTATATTGTACATTTAACACTGTAACAATCTACCTCTCTCCATCGATGCACCGATAGCTTAGAAGTAGAATCTCCGAATTATATCAAATCGGTCGGGTTTCAATCCTGGTTGGAAGCAATCAGATGTCTAACCGTAACAATGAGATGTGAAACAGGACTGTCTGCGGATGACTATATATATATATATATATATATATATATATAGTAGTGTGAATCAGTAACATTTCTCCCTACCTCTCACTACTAACCCACTGGTCAATCCACATGCCTCCCACGACCAAACGGGAATTTTCTACTACAATTCCCCTCGGTTTAACCCTATAGTAACCAACATTTCTCATACCTTCCCTTTACAGCCCCTGTTTCCCGCATTAAGAATTTTCTGCATTTTTTGATTAAACGGGGTTGAAAATGCATGTCCCGAACTGACGTGTTGAAATAGCTATTCCCACTAAATATTATCTGAATTTACAGATAATTAAATAGATATTTGCTCTCTAAATTTCCATTGATCTCTCTGTTGGATCAGTTTTAATATTTAAACGATATTACTAGGATACTCTCGGATTATTTACATATCTTATCCTAGACTTTTATCTCATATATATATATATATATATATATATATATATATATATATATATATAATGAGACGTTTGTCACTAAACTGAGCAGGTGCATACCGACTTCGAAGTTTCATGAGGATCCATTATGATGCTGTCCCTCGTCAGAGCAAAGTTCCTTTCAAAAGAAATACACTTTACCATTTGGACGATAATACATTAAAAATAATTATTTATTACTTTAATACACGTTGTACTCACCTAACAAAAAGAAACTGACCCCAAATCACAAAATAAACATACCGACATATTGTCTCATTGTTGTTTTTTCCTTTTACTTCCGGTCTCTGAAGATTTTGAGTTTGGGTTTTGTTTAACGCATATCAACCTCTGTGGGTTATTTAATGCCAAAAAAAGTGGGGTTTTAAGGGTTATTTTTTTATGTTCGGTTATACTGAGAAGGTTGATTTAGTCAGATTTTAACGAAATTTTTTTTATTTTATTCTTTTTTATTTTAGAAAACTGAAAATGTATTTTACTTTTGTATTCAAAAATGTTTTGCTAAGAATAATTTTGTCTTTCAAAAATGTGTTGTTTTTTTTCTTCAAAAATATATATTTTTCTATGAAAGTATTTTTATACTTTCATAGTCTTTGACCCCAGTTTGGGGGTTAACCATTTGCACATAGCTGGGACCCTAACAGGTGCTACCACCCCGGGTCAGGGTAGACATGAGAACAACAGCAATTAAGAGGTGGTTCCATGCTCCTCACAATCTCCCAATCAGAGGCCTTGCTGCTGAATGCAGTATACCGGTCTCTGACGAAGTTTTTTTTTTTAATCATTTCACCCCGAGCAAGGCAGAAACGCCACTGATGTGCAGGGGGTTACATAAATGTAGAAAGATTAATTAGAAAAGAGTGAGGAGTACAAGCTAGTTAGAAAGGAACAATAGAAAGCTGAGAAAGCAGGTGCAATGACAGATACATGGGCGGAGAGAACGTGAAGATTATACAGGGGTGGGGAGAGAGCTAGAGTCCAGTGGTTAGTAGGTGAGTATTAACTTTGCTTTTAAATTTCTGGAGGTCGTAGCCGTCAGGAAAGCAAGAATACGGGAGTGAGTTCCACAGGCGGGAAGTGCGAGAGAGGAAGCTGCAGAAGTAGAATTGTCGTCTGCGTTTGGCTAACCTGACTGTGAATGGGTGGGACCCAGTTGCCAGTCTGGTTGCAGGGGTAAACACCTGTTGAGGAGGCATCAGTGACTTAAGCTCATCCGAGCAGAAGCCATGAAAGTATTTATAGAAGAGACAGAGGGAGGCCACATTTCGACGATGGGAAAGTGGCTGCAGACGAGTCGCCAGATCAGTAGCTATCACATTACAGACTCTCCTTTGGAGCTTGTCAAGAACACTGAGGAGAACGGCAGGGGCACCTGACCATAAATGGCAGCAGTACTCCATGCACGGACGGATGGCGGATATACATTATCTATTTGTTCTTTTTCTTTATTCCTTCGTACATATAAATATGTGTGTGTGTCTGTGCAGAAAAATTCAGATATAACTAAGATAAATATGAATATTTCGTCCTTTGGTGGACTTTATCAAGTCAAATTTTAGGACATATATATTTTTTAATCATTTCACCCCAAGCAAGGCATTCCACAGCCACTATTGCGCTTGGGGCTACATAGGGGGAGGTAAATAGGAAGAGTGGTTAGATATAGGAAATGTCAGAAGGGGGTGATAGATAGTTGGGTGGGTGGGAAGAGTGTTTGAAAGAATGGAAGTTAGTTTGTTAGGAGGTGTCTATTGACCTTACATTTAAACTCCTGGAGATTGTAGCCGTCGAGGAAGCAGTCATGTGGAAGAGAATTCCACAGTCGGGAAGTGCGAGAAAAGAAACTGTTGGAGTAGAAGTTGCGGTTGCATTTTATCGGTTTCACTGTAAAAGGGTGGGATCTAGTTGCTAATCTAGTATCTAAGTTCATCGGAGCAGAAGCCGTGAAAGTATTTATAGAAGAGACACAGGGAAGCCACGTCGCGCCGGTGAGTGAGAGACTGCAGGCGGTCTGCTAAGTCGATATCGATCACATTACAGACCCTCCACTGTACCTTGTTTAGAAGCCCAAGGAGAATAGCAGGGGCACTCGACCAGATATGGCAACAGTATTCAATGAACGGGCGGATGGTAGATTTATAAATGTGCAGGATAGATTCAGACGGAAAAAACCTCCGGGCCCTGCACAGAGAACCGACTTTCATAGCAGCAAATTTAGCAATGGATTCGATATAGTCATTCCACTTGAGGTCCGCTGAAAGTGTGAGACCAAAGAGGTGCAGTGTTTTGCTCTCTGGGAAGCAAGCCTGGTCCATGCTAATGAGAGGAAGGTGCAGTTGTCTATGATGGTTAATTCATAGTAGCTTCGTTTTAGAAGTATTTATAATCAATAGTAAAACTTTTGATATATCTATTTTATTTCAGCAGATATTCATATTTATGCCTACATGTCACCAAGATTTTATATATAACGTTTTATTTACAAAAAAATAGAAAAACATGTGACTGAAAGTATTGTCCCTCACTAGCCACTACGTTTTCCCATCTTTCAGGCAACTTTTGAATTCTACGTCGGAAAAACACGTCATTTACAGTTAAACACTAGTCGACCCATTTTTTTTTTTTTTGCATCTTCATAAGAATGAAAGTGCTGCTTAGCTTGGCCATGTGTTGTTGATCGGAACAAGTGATAATCAAACGGGGTAATCTCTTGTGAATATAGCTAGTGGTGTAGGACTTTCAATTTCAACGTTTCTAAATAGATCTTTGCCCATTTTGCAACATGTGGTTTAAGGTTGTCATATTGTGAATCACTTCGTCGTGTCTCTGTTCGTATAGTTTGCCGTTTTTTCTTGAATGCCCAGCTGAAACGCATCAATTGTAGTCGATTGCTAACTACCGTGATGGTTTCGGTCGGTTTGGGCAGGTTATCCCTCGATAGTCTACGCTTAGAGTTATCGTAGTGTAACCACTTTTCATAGCTGGTTACGATGTAAAAAAAAACAAAAAAAAATTTCCTTTCCTGTCTTTGAAGCAGCTATTCACACGTGACAAGACGCCGTTCAATGTCTCTCGCCTTCAACTCGTACAGTCCCCAATGTCGTTTCTTTTAAATCATTCCTAATGCTTTCGAACGTTTCGAAACTGCTGTTTGATCGACCTCTTAAGATTGTGTAAGCTCAGGTTGCTACTGACATGAGTCTTCATAAATTAACGCATTCAATTTTCGTCTTCAAACTTTGTAGGCGAGCTAGAGCTTTCTGTATCTTTAACATCAAAATTATTAGTTTAAAGCGTCAAAACCAATCTCTGCATGTTCTATCCCGACAAAGTATTTTTACCTTAAATCTCAACAAGAATTCCATGTTTCTTTTGAATAAAGTAGTGTAGTAAAATTCCCCTGCAAAATACACTTTCTTTGACACGAAATTAGACATGTTTAACGCTATCATAAACAAAGTATACTGAATTTCAAGCTCCCTTTTCGTACTTCCTTATAGATGAAACTACACGCACGCAGTTCTGGAATAGCCACCTACTGGAAAACAGCGACAACTTATTCACAGTCAGAATCTACATATATATTGTAGCAAATATATATATATATATATATATATTGTAGCAAAAGACAAATCTGGTAAGGAAAAAGACGATAGATGTAATTTACGCCTTGTTGAAAAATTAGTTATCTTAAAAGAATTAAATAGCCCAAACATATTAAACAAGAGCAATGAAATTGGTGATTACATATGGGCATGAAAATAAAAATTTGTTAAAATATGTTGATCCAGATTAATTTTGAATGTAAATAATGGTATTTTTTATATTTTAAAATAACATTTAGTAATTTTGCCTAATGCTTAATGTTAAATTTGTATCCACAAGGTTAAATAAAAATTATATATATATAAGATAAGATAAAAAATCGATTTATTTTAAATGCAAGATATTTTTAAAAATAAAAAATAATTCTAGTGTAGTTTAATAATATATGAACAGTGCCAAAATTGCGTTAACTGGATAGTTTTATTAAAATTTAAATTACATAGCAGTCAGTCTATATTCAGAACCTGATGATTGTCTTGTGTATGAAACTCTGAATCATGTTAGCGGTGAGGGATAATGTATATATATATAATTGCGTATTTGAACTCTAATCCATCATTTATGCATGTTTCGTTATCAACGACTGTCAAGGTTCTTCGGTTAAGTATTTTATTTCATTTTTCATCTTTTATCGTTTTTCTTCCCTTCACGTAGAAATTGCCCGAATGACCTGTTTGTTCGAGTACTTTTGGCTATTTTTTAGCTATTAACAAAGATGATGTTGAGGCATAACAATGGCCTTTTGGACATATGTTTGTATGGATATCTTGTTTTGCGTCGGAAACCCACCCACAAATTTTATAAAAGTATTTTATAACCCCGTTTGTATATATATATATATATATATATATATATATATATGTATATATATATATATATATATATATATATATATATAGAGAGAGAGAGAGAGAGAGAGAGAGAGAGCAACAACAACAAAATATTAATAGACGGTGTAAACACCCGTCCTTAAAAGCACTAAGCAACAAAAAGTGCTCAATACTATCCGGAGAAGATAGAACAGAAATGAAGTTACCAATTTTGGGGATCCGTATCAAACTATCCGGGTTTCAACTGTTAGGCACAGATATGGAGACTAATGGATGTTACTCCCAAATATGCTAAAACCGGAAGTGTGGGAGTAAATGGAGACACCGGATGAGTGAAAGTAAATGAAGTAGGTAGATTTTGTTTTCCACTTAATTTCGGTTTTTAATATTTTTTCTCCTCTACTTCATTGACTCCTATTCTTCCGGTGTTAATATATTTGGGGTTAGCATCCCATTGGTTTTCTCTTTCTGTCTGCGGATGACTATTTACGCTCTCACACCCCCTGATTGAGCAGTCTGGAAGAATGGTAGACTTTGAAAAAACAGTAGCTACTCTAGCATCTACACATCACTCATTCAGTAATGAATTAGAACACTCTTAGCTACTGACGTATGATACATCATACGTTAAATGTCTGCCTCCTTCTACTGAGCACCTATAGCTCAGAGGTAGAATCACTGACTGACACCAATTTGGTCGGGTTTTAATCTTGGGTTAAAGCAATCGGATGTCTAACCATACTGATGAGCTGTGATACAGCAAAACAGATCTGTCTGCGGATGACTATATATATATATATATATATATATATAGACACAACTTCAAATGTTATAGTAGCTACCTGTATTTGAGTAGAATGCCCCATATTTTTATAAAAGTATTTAATCTACTGCCCTCTAGCAGTATTTTCTTTAAATTTGCTTCAATTGAGAGTAGATAAAAAACACTGTTTAAAAAAGCTCTATACTCAAATACCACTAACAGTAATGTTTGAAGCAATAAAGATTTATATATATATGTGTGTGTGTGTGTGTGCGCGTGTGTGTGTGTGTGTGTGTGTGTGTGAACTTTTTCTTTGTCTCTCACACTCTCTGTCTCTTGCTCTTTCTCTCTTTTTTTCTCTCTCTCTTTATATATATATATATATATATATATATATATATATATATATTGATTATTTAATACTTAGCTTTTGGTCATAATAGGGTTAGACCAGTACACATTTGTATTAAAAAATCTTCGATACGGTTATATTGTAGAACTTCTTGAATATTATCCATTTTTAAACGAGTTAAATTGCCTGAAGACACCAATCATGGCAGAAACATGGGTAGCAAAATAACTCTTTTAAAAATGGATTATATATATCAACTTATCACCCAATGAGAAGCAGGTAGCAGCTTCAAAACGCGAAAGTGTTTGTGTAGTGATACTATGAATTTATAGACCCTTGTAACAATCATTACAATATAATGCTCTACGTTGTATCGAGCAATCTTTATGAAAGTAAATAAATGCATGAACAGTAGGTAAAAAACCTTCGTGTTCTACAACTTTGTTACAATATATATATATATATATATATATATATATATATATATATGTTTATGTTTGTGCGTAAATGTTTTGAGGGTGAGAGTGTTATGTACAAATGTGGTTAAAAATGTCTGACAGGATACTGAGGTTAATTTTTTATTTTATTTTTCAAATGTTCTTATAATGTTTTTCTTTACTGGACATAAAGTAATAGAAATTGTATTAATGTTCTATATGCCCAAGCGCTTTCGGCTATTCTTTTAGCCATTATCAAGGCTAGAGTATTATAGTTGATGTTATTAAATACTGGCTTTTTTTTTTTGTTTTTGTTAACAATGCTTCTTTTATAAATCATAAGAATACAAGACAAATTAATAAAGAACTTAATGCCGTACCTTGTTAGTCGATTTTACCAAAGACTGTTTTTCATGTTTTTATCGTATGTGATTCGCTGGTGACTTGCAACAACTCTATCCGACTGAAGGATCACTAAACATATCCTCAGGTTGAATTGGTAGAAATTCTTCAGTTATTTCTGTCCAGGTCAACTCGAGTGAAGATAGAAGGTGGCACACTGATAGCTGAGATGTTACTCTTTAGCTAATATTTATAACAGATCGATGGCCATTCAACAGTCCTTTGTTCACTGTTAAGCTGGCTATACACGAGGACCTTAAGTATTCTGTGGTCACATATCCTTGCAACATGACCATTCTGGCGTCTTTCAGATTGCACCAGGAAAATTTCAATGTGTGTGTGTGTGTGTGTGTGTGTATTGACTCACATCGAAATAACTGGAGGTATGTGTGCCATTGATGTATTCCTGCAGATATGTTCCGAGATCCTCTTCTATATGGATTTGTATGCAAATCACTAACGGGACGTAAATGTCACATACGACACAAACATAAAAAAACTAATTGAGGTTGTCGGATCCCAATACGTCGAACTCAGCAGAAGAGTCTACTATTTTGGAATGAAAATTAGGAGAGCCGAGTTCGAGTTTCAATTGAATTCGTTGCATTCACTTACGCACAAATATTCTTGGGAAAATTATTAATCCATCTCTTCTGCCTCTATCTATTCAATAACTGGATAGCTTTGGTTCTATATTCTTGGTTGGCAACCAGTCTATGTAGCTCGGAGGATAAAGGGGTTGGCGTAGGGCTAACACACCTACCTGTAATAATGAAAACTTTCAGAATCATTGATGACCCCTCATCTATGGTGAGAGTTTATCGATGGAAGCGATTGTGGCACCGTGGATATCGGCCCGAAACGAGAAATCGGGGAGCCGAGTTCGAATTCCAGCTGAATTCCTTGCATTCACTTACGCGCAAATACCCTTGGGAAAGATATTAATCCATCTCTTCCCTCCAGTTATGGGTTAGATAATATGACAGATTGGACTCTATAGCCTTGGTCGGCAACCAGTCTACTGCAGAACGCAATGGCAACCTACTGCGGGAATATCTTCTGCCCAGTCAATCATGTCTGTTTCGAGACATGATCGCCCATACGTGTATCACGTATGGCGCTTAACTGACTGACTGTGTGTGTACGTGTGTAAAAAGAGAGAGACGGGTAGTTAGAGAGAAATAAAGTGTGTGTGCGTCTGCGAGAGAGAGAGAGTGAAGACGTTCTTTTCGATACGTTAGAATAAAAAACAGTTTCTTTGGACCTTTAGATGACAGCTTGGATATCTTGAAATTTGTGATCAATACATTGAACCATTACGTTCTCATCGTATGTGTGTGTCCTTTGTGCTCGTGTGTGGCACACATGAAGGACAGAATGAAGAAAAACAATGAAAGGATTGATAGAAATACGTTCAACGATTCAAAGTATATAAGCTACTCTCGTGCAGAGGAGAGGCGTGTTTGCGTAGGTAAATTGATATTTATATAGGAATCAGAAGACGAGAATCAAAATCGATCACTGATGTCGAACATATTTTGCTCTCCAAGTAACATGTCTGCAAGAAGAAAGCAAAACTACTTACGAAGTCTCGTCTTTCGCAACTACTTCATGGTCCTGGGCAAGATGGTAAACTGCATCCTGCAGCAAGGCTTCTAATTAGAAGGGTGTGAGGAGCATGGAACCACCTTAATTACTGTTGTTCTCAGGTCCACTCTGACCCGGAGTGGTAGCACCTGTTAGGGTCCAAGCTATAGGCAAAGAGTTAACCCCCAAAATGTGGTCAAAACACTATGAAAGTATAAAATAGACTTTTATAGATATATACATAAAATAGACTTTCATAGATATATACATAAAAATAGACTTTTGTAGAAAAATATACATTTTTGAAAAAAAAATTATTGCCATAACACATTTTTGAAGGAAAAAATTATTCCCAACAAAACATTTTTGAATACAAAACTAGAAGACATCTTCAGTCTTCTAAACTAAAAAGAGAATAAAAACAAAACATTTTCATTAAAATCTGACTAAATCAACCTTCTCACTATAACCAAACATTAAAAAATACCTTAAAACCTCACCTTTTTAGCATCAAATAACCCACAGAGGTGTTGATATGCCGTTAAATAAAACTCAAACTCAAGCTCAACAACTTCATTGTTATCTTTCGCTGGCTCAGTGGACGGATGCTGGAATTGGAATCACAGTGAGAAAGTTTCAATTCCTCGATATGCAATTTCTAAAATAGTCGGCGTTTATGATTAAAAATATGTAAAAATTAAAACAGTTTCGGGCTAACGTTTTCCGCTGATATAAAGGAGAAAGAGTATATTGAATCAATTTCTGAGTCAGCATTGAGAAATTTGGTTCACTGTGTCGAGCCAGACAATTTTTCTCGCCAGAATGTATCTTACATATCTATACGTTCGCCATTCGTCCTTACTTTGGATATTGTCGATGTATCTAGTCTGGTGCTCCTGCTATTCTTGATAAAGAAAAATCTGCAATGTTATTGGTCCTGACTAGGTATCTCGGTTTCAGTCCCTTTTCCACTGCCGTAACGTAGGTCCCCTGTGTCTTTTCTATAAATAATTTCAATGTAATTGTTCTGATAAACTTCCCCGATTATGCCTAAACTTATAAATTTAGCACAGTAGTAGATTGGCGGCAAGGTCTCATCGTTTTAAATAGCTTGATGCAACTGTAAGTTCTCTGCTAAAAGTTTCTTCTATCACACTTCAAGTTTTCGTAACTCTCTTCCGGCGTTTTGCTTTCCTGTCAACTTCCATCTTCAAAAATTTAAATGCAATGTCAATCGTTATCTTCTGTCTTCCTAATTAATGTCCTTCTACTGTCTGCTCCCCTTAATAGTATATTTTCTCATATTCTATAACACTCAGTAAAACCCTCTTGTATCTTAGTGACTATATTGCTTTTCCTGGGGTGAAATGATTTAAAAATGTCCACGAATAAACTTTTTTTGTAGGGGGAGTCTCATACAAAGTAGACAAGGAAAAAGTTTACGCTTTTTCTCAGATATCAGGTTTATTCAATAGTATAGAACGTCTTATATAATTATTTTCAGATGTGGTAAATACATTATTGTTTAGAAAATAGTAACCGGATTGAAATATCAGCATTTAATTTTCAGAGAACTTATTTAACAATCTCGATCAGCAGTCGCCAACCTTTTGAACTCCATGGATCACTAAATCTATAATTTTAAAATTTGGCAGAGCACAAAAATTAATTTATAAAAAAATAGGTAAATACATTTCTATAATAATAATAATCGGAAATCTTTTATTTTATTAATATGAAATGCACCCATTAAAGGTAACAAACTTATAGTAAATTTAATATAGTTATGTATTATAGTTATTATAGTAATTTAATTTAGTCATATAGTAATTTAATCAGTAAAATAGTAAGTTATTATAGCAATTAAAGTAAAACAAATTAAAATTTTAAATTTTATTCAAGTATTACACATTTTTAGTGTGGTACTTTTTCCTGTTTGTTTGAAATCAGTTTGTGGATTTTTGGCTCCGATAACATCACTGCAAGACGGAGAGCTGTGTTTTTTTTCCAATCCGAGACCGGTCAGTCAGTTAAGTGCCATACATGAAATACGCTTGGGTGATCATGTCTCGAAAGAGACATGACTGACTGGGCAGAAGATTATCCTGCAGTAGGTTGCCATTGCTTTATGCGGTAGACTTGTTGCCCACCAAGGCTATAGAACCCAATCTGTCCTGTTATTTAACCCATAAGTGGAAGGAATAGATGGATTAATACCTTTCCCAAGGGTATTTGCGCGTAAGTGAATGCAATGAATTCAGCTGGAATTCGAACTCGGCTCCCCGACCGATATTTAATTGTTGTGACAGATGAAAATGTCTTTTCGTACAAACACTTTGTTGCTTCATAAAAATTGAAATAATGTCCGAATTTTTCCGCGGACCATCAAAAATTTTGGCGAACTCTGATCTCAATAATCAGAGCTTTGCAGTTGATCTCGCATTGACCTGGGTTTAGGAGATCAGCCAGTGGAAAACTGGCTTATTGTATTTAATACCTCCAGAACCAAGATGTATGATATGGCTGGCCTCTCCTATCGAAGGATGCCTGTTTAGCGGCTAGCTAATTACCGTTGTAGACGCCTGCTTAGACACATTTGTGTTCGTTCAAAACCTACAGTGCCCACCTGTGTTTTATAATACAACACTGTTGAGCGGGCCTTAGTTACAGCTTCTGGCGTTATCCTGGTCTGAAGACAACAATCTGAACAAGGACATGACGCTTAAATCCTCGTTTATGATGACATCGTGCTAGCACAACCATCAACGGCTCATAAAGGGTCCTGCCAACCTAATTTTATTCACAGGGCTTGGGTCAACCCGTGGTATGGTTTTCAGGCACTTTCCAAACGCGCCGTACTCTCGGATCGCCTCATTCAGATCGATAACATCGTCACTTTCTTCAAACCCTGACCTCACAGTCAGTAAGCGAACGTTCCAACCACTCAGTAAGCTAATGGCCTTCTATCACGACTGTACAGACATTGAATTTTCTCCAGTCATAAGCAGTGGTAATACACTTAATAAGGATCATTACCTTGAACGCCTACTGATATCCAAGTTCATCCCAGACTTTAAATGAGACTTAACCCATCGCTAAAGATGCCAGAAATAATGTCGATTCCATATTCTGCTTCGGAAAATACCTAACTTCTGCCATGCTTTACTTATTGAAGGCTTATGGCCATATAACAATAAGACACCACTTCTCGAACGTTCACCAAAGTTAAGCAACAGTGATCATGGTCAGTACCTATATTGGTGATGGGTTGAGAATAGCAGTAACTGTAATCTTGGATGTGCGGTTAGTCTAATCAATAAAACCTCGGAATTGGAACTCGAGGAACTAAGTTTTAATTCCAGTCGGATTCGTTATATACGCTAACATGGTAACACCCTTGAGAAATATATGCCTCGTCTTCTCTCAACTATGGGTTAATTAGTAGTTAATTGTATCAGTAAATCTTTATTTCTTTTACAATCTAAATACAATCTTTTATTTCTTACAAACTAAAAATAATGATTTACTGATACTACTAATTAACCCATAGATGCAGGAAAACAAGTGGATTCATACTATATAAAAAATATATTCCGGCTTCAAATAACCTGCAAAGGTAATAAAAAATAGCATCAAATAAAATAAATTCAAATAATCAAGTCGTCTCATAGCAAAATTTGAAGAAATAATAATAGAAAATAAAAGTTAAACAGGATGTGAGAGAGATTATGTAGCGGGGGATTAGGAATACCCTTGGGAAAAGTATGAATCCACTTGTTTTCCCGCATCTATGGGTTAATTAGTAGTATCAGTAAATCATTATTATCTTCTAAAATGTTCTTACGATGTTAAAATATTTTTTGGCTTTGCATGACATTCAAAAGGGGATAAATTCTTCAAAAACAAACCGTTGAGTCAATTCAGCGGATAGCATCTAAGCGACGTAATATAGATTTTGCAAGAAAAATATGCATAATGATTCTTTGTCTATTAATGCCTGCAATAGCATCTCATATTGATTACGAAATAATATAATCGTCATCATTTAAAGAAAATTGTTATTTTTGTGCAGGTACTAATAACAAGGATGTGCATTGTGGTGCAGTGGATATCGGCTCGGAACAAGAAATCGGGGAGCCGAGTTCGAATTCCAGTTGAATTCATTGCATTCACTTACGCGCAAATACCCTTGGGAAATGTATTAATCCGTCTCTTCCTTCCAGTTATGGGCTAAATAACAGGACAGAAAGCAATGGCAACCTACTGCGGGATAATCTTCTGCCCAGTCAGTCATGTCTCTTTCAAGACATGGTCGCCCAAGCGTGTTTCACGTATGGCACTTAACTGACTGACTGACTAATAACAAGGGTGTGATTTGTGGTGTAGTGGATATTAACTTAGAACGAGAAGTCGGAGAGACGAGTTCGAATTCCAGTTGAACTCGTTGCATTCTTACGCGCAAATACTCTTGGGAAATTAATCCGTCTCTTCCTTCCAGCTATGGGTTAAATAGCAGAACGGATTGAGTTCTATAATCTTGTTTGGCAACCTGTCTACCGCATAAAGTAATGGCAACCTACTGATGGAAAATCTTCTGCCCAGTTAATCATTTCTCGAAAGAGACATGATCGCCCAAAGCGTGTATCATGTGTGGCACTTAACTGTCTAATAACAAATGATATAGTAACTCTTTCATACGAAACATCATTGATTATTCAAATCTAGACTTTGTCAATTACTCTCAAGTAATCGGTGCGTGATTTTGGAGTTTTCTCTGAACCTGGATTCTATATATCACCATGATATGAAACACTCTTCATCTTCTCGCTGAGGTTTGTCCCACTTACACACATTCTAGGGACAATTAATGCAAATTACCTTTCTGCATGTGAGGCCAGCTACTGACATTTTGTGAAGATGTAGATCAACTTAAGCACATTGGTTTTCTGATCGACACTGTGTGCAAATCACTTTTAGGGTCAAGTGAGGTGAGTTTCATGCAGCAAGAGATGTCTCAAAATACCCCATGTTGATTATCTAAACTTATTTATAAATGGAAATTTCTCTGTGTGTGTCTGTGTGTGTGTCTGTGTGTGTGTCCGATACCTATAGACTCCAAAACGGCTGAACCGATTTTCTTGACAATTTACACAGTTGTACTATAAGCGTCTGCGAGTGTTCTTGGCTAGGTTTTGTGTCAAGGTACACCCGATAAATATCAAAAATCGATAAGCGAAAAAATCGGGTTATAGGAGTGGACCAATTTTAATCAAATTTGATACACTCATAGACAAAGACAGAAGAAACGATATTCAGAAGTTTCAAGGTTGTAGTTCTTACAATAGTGCAGAAAATCGATAATATATATATATATATATATATATATATATATATATATATATATATATATATAAGGCCAGATGTTTGTGTGTGTGTCTGTTTATCTGCCTGTATATTTTTTCAGCCCTTTTATTTTAGTTTTGGCTCTAAGTAGGTATAATTGTAGTTCTTAGTCTCAGCCATTATACCATTTACTCAGAGGACTTATTTTAGGCTTCAAAATTTAGTTTACAACGAAAAAACTTATTTGATATCGATACCAGAAAATCAAAATTTGACTTACATCCATTGATTTTTCTTTCAGTCTACGGTTTCGCTTTAACTGTAAACAACTATTGGTTTTTAGTCTTTCGTGCCAACGTCCAAAGAGTCTGAACTCCAGGACCATGGATTAGTTTTAAAGCTTTTATTACACCCGAGCAACGCCGGGATATACTGCAAGTAGACTTATAAAAGAAACTGTGATATTAATTATACGTCCATAAAATCTGTTTCCTTCAACGGAAACATTCTGTATTTATCGCCTGAGAAGGCAGCAGAACTGACGGCTAAAAGAGGCAGTTGAAATTCCTGGGGCACTGAATGAAGAAGGAGGATTTAGAAAATCTGTTACTCACGGAACAGATTGAGGGAAAGGACAGAGGAAAGCCGCGCGCTACATGCCGAGTTACAAGGAAGAGGAAGGAGTGGAGGGTCATGATCGCCTGCATCAAGAAAGAATACGGTACATAAAAGAAGAAAACTTTTAAAACAAAATCAAGCACTCTTTTAACATATCATTACACATGAATACGTGCGTCATCCATATGTGATACACGCTTGGGCGATCATGTCTTGAAATAGACATGACTGACTAGGGAGAAGATTTTCCCGCAGTAGGCTGACATTACTTTCTGCAGTAGTCTGGTTGCCAACCAAGGATAAAGATTCCAATCTGTCCTGTTTATTAACCCATAGCTGAAGGGAAGAGATGGATTAATACCTTTCACAAGGCTTTTTTTTAATCGTATCACCCCGAGCAAGGCGGTAATGCTACTGATGTGCAGGGGATTACATAAGAGTAAAAGATTAAGTAGAAGAGAGTGAAGAGGAAGACGAACCAGTTAGAAAGGAGCAAGAGAATGATGGGAATACAGGTATGATGACAGTTGCAAAGGTGGAGAAAATGGAAAGGATATAAGGGGTGGTGAAAGAACTAGAGTTAAGTGGTTAATAGATGAGTATTGACATTACATTTAAATTCCTGGAGGTTGTAGCCGTCAGGAAAGCAAGAATATGGAAGCGAATTCCACAGGCGGGAAGTGCGAGAGAAGAAGCTGCAGGAGTAGAATTGTCGTCTGCATTTGGTTAATCTAACTGTGAATGGGTGGGGCCCAGTTGCCAATCTGGTTGCACGAGTAAACACCTGTTGCAGAGGCACCAGTGACTTAAGTTCGTGAGAGCAGAAGCCATGAAAATATTTATAGAACAGACAAAGCGAGGCCACATCTCGTCGGTGGCGAAGTGGCTGTAGTAGAGCCGCCATGTTGGTACCTATCACATTACTGATTCTTCTTTGGAGCCTGTCGAGAACACTGAAATGAACAGCAGGGGCGCCTGACGATATATATGGCAGCAGTATTCCATGCACGGACGAATGGTAAATGAATGCAACGAATTCAATTGGAATTTGAAACCGGATCTCCGATTTTTCTTGTTCTGAGCCGATATCCACTGCATATACGTGTGTAATTAACTGAAACCCCCAAGTGTGAGGTCTTGTCTTGTAGCAACCTAAAGTCAATAGGTATCTCGGTAAACTTTTCTATCAGATACCTCGATCTATTTGGTATTTAATGTATTCTCGACATTTATTTTTATGCTAACATTCACCAACTTCAAAGCCAAAGTAAAGTGTTATTGAACGAGATGTAGGATTTAAACGTCATACAGAGTAGAAGGAAAGGAAGATTATGGGATACAAAAAAGCGGAGTCTTGAATTGAAAAGGTAAACAGAGTGCTATTCAGGGAAATAGACTTTCCCCTAGGCAATTACTATTTGGAGGCGTCTCGGGCGCTGGATAATGACCCCAGCTATCTCCCAAAGGAGAATAACTACCTGTGGCCTCCTCAGGCTTGGTTTTAATATTATTTGGAAACTTTCTTAGAAAACGTGCCAGAAAAAGAATCGATGAAAAAGTTTGTTCCACAAAGAAGAAGCTGCCGAGGAAAAAGTTGTGTGATTTACACTTCCTCCTTACGAATGGTATATGTAAGAAATATGGGTGATTCACAGAGAATTTCTGCTATTGAGGTTTTAGAAAGATAGTCGTTTTGTCGAAAAGGAATAATAATATTCCTTTTCGATTGACTGAGTCAGTGATTTTGACCAGCTAAAATATCCTAAAAAATGATGTGAAAGATACGTAAAATAAAACAACAAACAACAACTGTAAGAAGACTGGATGCATGATTGTTAGCAAGATGATGAACCCAAAATGCAAATTACAAATTGGAGATGCCAAAATCAAAGAAGTAAAAGTAATTTAAATAACTGTTTTAACAAAGGACGGAAAAGGCAACTTCGAAATCCGAAGACGCATAGGGATAGCGAAAGGTGTCTTTCATAAGCTAAGCAAAGTACTAAGAAACAGAAAATAATTCGTTAGAAGAAAATAAGAGTACTGAACTGCTATGTGATATATGCCCTTCTGTATGTTAGTGAATGACGGACAATCGTCTCAAAGATGCAGAAAAGACTTGAAACAGCAGAAATGTGATACTACAGAAGGATACTGAGAATACCATAAACTGAACACATGAGCAACAAGTTTTAGAGGAAATAGAAACAAAAACAAAACTTATACTTAACATCAGGAAGAAACAGCTGAATTTTCTAGGCCACATAATGAGGAAAGAGCGCGTGGAAAAACCGATACTCACAGAACATATTAAAGACAGAACAGACCGAGGGAAACAACGCATAATCTACTTAGACGACGTGAGCAAGTGGATATGGGAAAATAAAAAAAAAGAGAAAATTTAGTAGGAGCTACAAAGCAATGGAATTTATGGAGAGCCATGATCCCCTATGTTTTGAAGGGACGTGACACATGAAGAATTATAACTTCTCTCTGGTCTTTCGAACAGGAGTAGGGGTTCATCCCTTCTTTCCTGTTTTAGATTGTGTTTCCGGTTTCTTCTGAAGGTTATTTAAATTCTATACTCCTAAAGATTACTTACTTACGCTAATACATTTATACATGGTAACCCGTTGCCTTGAGGAGATTTTGGGACTTGTATTGGGTGAACATTATATAAAAACAATTTAAACGATAGCACAGGTGATGGGCAGCCCTTTCGTTACCCAACAATCATGCTGAATAATGTGTTTATGTGTTAACGGTGTGGTCTCTTTTGTTCGACAGATGTCAGGTGTGGACACACAGGCAAAATTCGTCTTGGGTGTGAGGGTAAATAATATGGCAGCAAGGCCTCTGATCGGGAGATTCTGAAAGTATGGAACCCTCACTTAATTGCTGTTGCTCCCAGGTCCATCCTGTTCCGGGTGGAAACAACTGTTCACAGCTATGAACAAATAGTTAACCCCAAATAGGGATTAAAAAAAAAACTATGAATGTATAAAAATAGATTTTTATAGTAAAAATAGCAATAATTTCTTTTTTATATTTATTTATTTATTTATTTTATATTTATTTATTTATTTATTTATTTTATATTTATTTATTTATATTTCATCCCAAACATGGCAGTACTGCCACTCGTGCGCAGGGTGTTACATGAAAGGATAACGAGAAGAAAAAGGATCAAAATATAGAGATTTTTGGAGAAAGGTTAACAGAAAGGAATATTAGTGCCCAGGGCGTTACGTGAGAGTAAAGCGAGAAGGTGGAAGAGAAATATACAGGATTGGGGAAGGATAAGAGAAAGATGGGAATCAGGGAGATTGAAGATGGCAATTGACATTGCACATAAACTCTTATAGATTGTATTTATCAGTTCAGCATGTATACAGAAGGGAGTTCAACAGGCTGGAAGTACGGAAAAAGAAACTGATTAGGTAGAAATGGCGGTTAAATTTCACTATTTTAACTGTAAAAGGTAGGACCTAGTTGCCAATCTAGTAGCCATAAAAAATTCATGTAAGGGGGCAAGAGAGAGATAAGCTCGTCAAAGCAAAAACCGTGAAAATATTTGTAGTAAAGATAGTGAAGCCACAACACGTCGGTGAGAAAGTGAGTGATGTCAAGATGCCAAATTACGATCGATTATTTTGTAGATTTTTTTTTTTGAATTTTATCAAGAACCCCGAGATAAATAGCAGAAGCGTCGCACCAGCTATGGCAAAATTATTTAATGCAGAGACGAATGGTAGATTTGTATTTGTGTAAAATGGATTCTGATGAGAGAAAATTCCTGGCCCGATACAGTGGCCCGACTTTAGAAGCAGTAGCTGTAGATGCAGTCATTTCTCTTGAGGTCGGCTGAGAATTTGAGACCCAGGAGGGGCAGTGTATTGCTGAGAGATTAGCGTAATCCATACTGACGGGAAGTAGGAGACTATGCCTATGGTGGTTATCTGAAAACAGCTTCGTTTCGGAAGCATTAAAATTGATGAGCTATTTCCTACTCCTGCCCACCACAGATTGGAGATTCTTATAAAGAGCAATGGCAAAGTTTACTTTGTCAGCCCTTGGAGATTTATTTTTGAGACGGTAATAAATGGTGGTGTCGTCAGTATAGATGGCTACTTGTGAACTGGTTACATCAAGAAGATCATTGATGAAGATCAGTAAAATCGTATTACCTAGGATAGAGCCTTAAGGAATACCGCGTCCGGGTGACAGGATCTGAAAGTATGCCCGTTCAATATGACCATCATTACGCGACTTGACAGGAATGATGAGATTAGATCGAACAATCGTTCACTTATACCATAGCTTGCATAGGAGGGTAGCCGCAAAACCTTATCAATCGCTTTAGAGGTGTCCAAGGTGACAGCTCCGTCTTTGATGTTCTCATCGAGAGCCTGGTATATATGTTTTTACTGATGGTCGTTAACATATAAGCGGTAGACCTGGCAAAGCGGAATCTATACTGTTTGTCAGAGAATAGGTTGTGGGATGTGAGATGCTCTACCACTTCAGCATTAATAATAGCCTCGAACACTTTGCCAAAAATCGGTAGGAGGATGGTAGTGCGATAATTAGAGGGAAATGAGTGTATAACAGAGTTTATAAAGGGTGGAACTACAGAGGCGGACTTCGAATAAGAAAGAAAGCATGAAGCAGACAGGCATAGTTGTAGAGTTCGGAGAGTACAGGAGAGAGTCCAGAGGCACATTTCTTTAAGATTACGACTGGGATTATAATTGTAAAGCTTAGAAAATTATGCTAGAGACCAGGGAAGGGGTTATTTATACGTCAATCAGTTGAGCCTCAGTTTCTAGGGAAGTTGGTTATGAGTACTCTAGAGGAACCAAATGTCGAGTTGGGGAAGAATTTGCAATCAAAACACTTGATCTTGTCCGCTGTGATTGTGAATCGCTCGAATTTATTGAATACAAGAGAGATCGGGGGTTTGTTGTTGTTTAACACAAGGAATACATTTCTGGAAAAAATATTAGCAGCAGTACATTAAAAAAAATACTTTTAATACATTTTTTGAGAAAAATTTTAGCAGAAATACATTAAAATATATTGCCAGCAATACTTTTGTCTCCTGGTATTTTACCCGTTTTATAAAAATACTTCAATGAAACCTGATCTTCAAACTGATTTGTTAAAAAGAATGCATATTCTATTCATACGAATTCATCCTAAAATACTTGTCGGCGTTAAATAGCCTTTGAGATAGATATGTCGTAAAGCAAAATAAATCAAACCAAACCAGAGACAATTTTTTTCTATTTTCTTTACACCTTCTAATTCGTTAGTGTGCTTTTATTTGATACCATTTTTGTGGTCGCTAAGATATCGTTGCGTTGATGAGGATCACTAGTTAACAAACAAGCCATTACTATTGTATTGAGTTCTGTGTGAATCTGTGTGATTATTATATTGCTTTGTGCTAGACTATACCGCGATTACGATGCGACCAGACAGTTTTCACCGTCTTTAAGAATTAATGATTATGTTGGCGCTGGAAGCTCGGCACAAAAAATATCATTTTAATTGGTTTTGCACAGACATGGAAAATCAGACTGAAAATCGATCATGATAAAACATCAAATTTAATAGGAAACATTTTAATTCTTTCTAAAGTTTCAAGTCCCTGTCAGTAAAATAATCTGAAAAAAAAAAACGTGGGTGGGCAAAAGAAATCTTAGGTAGAGAGAACCAAGACCAGAAGGCAAAATAAAAAGAAAAGAAAACAGAATGAACTAGAGAGAGAACTGAAGAGAGACATATAACGCTTATGAGAAGCTATGAGTCTCATTATGTCTTCAGGAAACGGCAGACAAATTATCTGTGCTTAAATTAAGAAGTATTAAGGTTTTAATTATGTCCTCGAACGAAAACGTCTGCAGTACATTTGAACTTAATGAAGCATTATCCAATCAGTGAAGTGTTTATCGAAAAGGAGTTTGAACTTTGAGCTCTGTCAAGGAACAAGCCAACAGAATTCCGTCAATGATTCGCTCTTCTGACTTCAAATTATTCACTGATATTGAGCACCTGTGTGATGACGTGATCGGGATGCGGATCAACTGTTGCTTGATTAGTTTACAAAGAAAGTGTTACCTCTTAAGATTACGAGACTCGCAGAAGTATTACTTAGTTTCCTGTTCGTCTCATAGACTAACCGACCGTAGAAGAAAACCTTATTTTTCCCCTTTGAAACTGCTTGTCTTTAGCTTTTAACAAAAGTTTTACGATTTGAAGAAAATGTTCGTTCGACATTCTAGCTTTCCGAAACACTTAATTAACAATTGCAAAAAGCAAATGAAAAATTTAAAAAAAACATAATTAAACACAAAAAGTAAAGGAAGATATATACATTAAATGGTTAACGTTAAACAAGAAAAATTAAAACAATATTAAATATCTAAAATTTAAATTCAGACACAGTCGCAGTTTGAATCAGTTTCACACAAGATAACTGATTATTCTCGCTAAAAGTTTATTTGAAAATGAACCAGGATATCTACTCAAACAAGTGCACTTACTAAAATAAAGTTTATAGTAATGAAAAATACTATCAAATTGAGGGATACGTTGTGAATTGTTTATTTTATATTATGAATGGTTTATATAGCATAGTGATGATCCACGTATTCTGTCTTAATATGTATAGGAAAGAATATTAAAACGTTTTAGTTTGAAAATGTGTTTTCTTTTTTTTACAGTATTTGTTTATTTCTACTATTATATTTTATATTTCAGACCGCCCTCGGTCCTTCATCAGAAACAAATGATTTTAAAATTGATTGTTAAAATCATTTGTTTCTGATGAAGGACCGAGGGCGGTCTGAAATATAAAATATAACAATAGAAATAAACAAATACTGTCAAAAAAAGAAAACACATTTTCAAACTCAAAACGTTTAATATTCTTTCCTATGACTTTTATATATATATACATATATATATATATATATATATATATATATATATATATATATATATATATAATTGGTTAGTTTTTAGTCAAAATTAAATTAGAACAGTACACAGCTGCATTAAAAAATGCTCAATGTTTTATATTATAGAACTTTTGAATATTTCGCATTTAGAAAAGAGTTATTTCTGCAACCTAGGTTACAAACTTTCAAGCAATTTACAATAACTGATTTTTTTCAAACAGAGTTTTTTTACGAATGTGCAACTGGAATTTTCAAACGATCTATTTATTTTTTCAAAATATTAGTATATATTCATAGGTATGATTATATCCGGCCATAATTTCTGATCTGTCATTTAGTATTTTTTTCTTGCTATGAACAACATAATATCTAATTATTCCACCTGGCACAATCTGCATACATTGCACCGTTGGAAGGTTTGGCTATTTTCCCTATACTCCAAGTTATATTGGGGTCATTTTCAATTTTTCAATTTTAATTTTCACACCTTGCAGTTTGGTAGAATTTTGGAGGTTTTCCAGTTTAAACTTAGACTAAACACACACACACTCACACTCACACACACACACACACACACACACACACACACACAAATATATATATATATATATATATATATATATATAAAAATTATGTACATGTTCTAAAAGATAATTTATAATAAATATTCACAGCTCTATATATTATATATCGAGCATAAGATCCCTAACAGAGATCTTACGTCTCCTCAGCAACGTCCGACCATCTTTCAAAATGGAAATAATTTTTTTTTTCATTCTAAATGGAAATAATTTTTTTTTTATTTCCATTTTGAAAGAAGGTCGGTCGTTGCTGAGGAGACGGAAAGTCTCACTTAGGGATTTTATGTCGAAATGTTCATTCAAAATTTTTGAATTTTGAAAATTTATTTAACTTTATATTAGATCTGTAAATTTAATTACATTTAGCTCTCCTCCTGTATCATTTTTTAATATTAAAATATTAAAATTTTTAATATTAATTAGGATCAAGTTCTTGGGATTTACCTTTCTACTTTTCCGTTTTGGATTAAAGTATTTTAATAAAATATATATATTCGTTCACATTTATATATATGAAGAAATATAGTTTTAAGGTGTGTTACATTTATAGGATGAAGTGCTCAATATCAGATATAGAGCGGATGTAATTATGAAAGTTAACATTAAAGTCAACTCTCATAGTTGACAGTAAAAAGTATGTCACATTTTAGTGTTGACTTCAATGTTTACTTGTATATATATATATATATTCTGATTAGTTAAATTAAACACATAAATTTTTATGTCTTCTCATATCTATAAATAACAAATGTTCTCTTTCTTATATTTAAATGTAAATCAGTTTAACAACAATTATCTAACATTGCCTGACGATGAGGTAGAAATCTCGAAACAGAAATTGTCCGTGTCGCAATGTAATTTTAATTAAAAATCAAATTTATATATATATATATATATATATATATATATATATATATAGGCATTATACTCCGTTCCTTTCGTTCGTGTAATTAGTGAAGTATCCGTTTCTCTTTGTTGGCCACTTTTTCGCTGCTTTAGAGTATAATTTTAAAAATTCGTTCACAGTTCGTAGAGTTATCTAGTGAAAAGAATAAAAGATAACAGTACAATAAATGAGATAAGAAGGACATGCCTCATTTCACTTTTTATATGAGCAAACATTTAACACTAATGAGCTATTCAGTGTGATAACACCAGGGTACACACAATACACCGCTACATCCAACCTCCTGACTGTTGTATACTGTGACCAATTCATATCTTCGGCTGCAACTGGGTGTGTCGTCACAGGTTGTATCTTTTGGCTGTTATTTAATTGAAGTCGTAAACCCGAGTTGGTTGAATCGTTTAATTATTTCTATGGTAATTAAGATGGAAAGACTAACAGTAAAATTGTTTATTCATACCAGACACATATTTAGTTCGTTTATCTAGGATCATTGAACGTGTGCCACTGATATCATTTAATCCAGTACTTCCTGATGCATTGTTGTGTCAACGAAGACTAAGCTATTTCTCTTACCCGACTTGTCTCTTGAGGATGGTGGCAAACATTGAACAGGATTAAATCAGGCCATCTCAAAGGACGTATAAACCTTCAACGGTCATCTAAACAAGGAGGTAAAGTAGACTCCATGGCTACGTATGCACTCAGTTCAGTGCTCATACAACATCGCTGGATAGAGGATATCGTAAACTGAAATTAAAGTCCAGAGTTGAGTGTTCACCCGAATAGAAATAACGGTTAGGTGTCCCGTGAATAAGACGAGACATCAAATTATAGGAATACAGATGTGGTTTGACTTGGCTTACTATGACCACGGACACATTTGTTTCCTTTAGTGGGAGAGAAACTGTTATGGTGACCTCCTACGAGGAATGGACTCTTCCTCTTACTATATTTAATTTCCTGCAAGAGGCAGTGTACGGAAGTTAAGCACGCAGTTAAAGCCAGATATTAGTCAGGCAATAAGCAGCGTAACTGTACCGTTCGAACTTACATTATTTTTATTTACTTATTACTAACTACTAACACTTATTTGTGTCTATATTCTTGTTGTACTAATACACTGCTTTCAAGCTACCTCCTGTGTTCCGTGTTTTACTTCCGTCCAAATCGGTCACTACAACTTTGCGGCGAACTTTCGCCACAACGACTCCACAACAAATTGGCGAGGAAGGTCCACAACAGAAACACTTTGCTCTGGCCGCTAAATGCACTCTAGGGAGCTCTTTACCTAAGGATGCCGTGTCATCACTACACTGGCTGTATACAACGGCATAGCGCCCAGTCAACCCTAATGTGTAAGATTGTCGTTGACCTTACTAGAAGAATTTTCTATGAAATAGCATTTTTAACGAGTTTCTTTGTGTCAAAATATTTAATTTTCAGAAAAAAAGACAAACGCATCTATGAATTTTATAACTTCTTCTTCTTCTTCTTCTTCTTCTTATTCTTCTTCTATGTGCCTTGTCCTTTCAAGACGTAGGCAATCATGGCCTTCCACGTCTCCCAATCTCTGGTGGCTCTTAGCACGTTTTCTCCTGTAGCACCACGCAACACACGTTCTGTCATCTTCCTGCCCAGGCCCTTCAAATATGTTATTCGCTGCTTTCCCCTGTCTCTTTTTCCGTCTATCTGGCCTGTTAGTATCAGATTCTCCAAGCCCTCCTTCCTTATTGCATGTTCCAGGAACTTTAGTTGTCTCTTCCTGATTCTCAATATCAATTTCCTTTTTGTTTCCATGCTTTCCAAAACCTCATCATTGCGCAAATGTTTGGTCCATAATATCCGCAGCATCCTTCTGTAGAACCATATTTCAGTTGATTCAAGTCTTTCCTTAATCTTTGATGATATGTAACAAAAATACTGTCTTTTCGAGTAATTTTGGTAATCTTGTACCTTCAAGCCCGTAAAAAAACGGGATATCAAATAGACGGTTTTTCCGTTGACATCGCTATTATTTTAACTATGCTTATTATTTTAAAAAGCGATGATTAGAATTGTAATAAAACCTGTAGATTATGACGAAAAAAATTTATACATTCTCTTTTGAGAATTTAAAGAAAAAATATTAAACATTATTTTGTTTTAGATTGTTTATTTACAAGAATGATTATGTTTACATTTTAAAAGCTAGTACAATTAAAACTAATATCATGCCAAATTTACCATTTACCAATTTATAAAGAAATAAATATGAAAGCATTTTATTTATAAATAATTACTAAATTATGTTCCAACTATGAGGAAACCTTTATTGTCTACTATTTTATAAAGTTCGAACAAATTAATTAGGCGACGTTTTGTCAACTATTCCAATAAACAATTTAATATATAATTAGTGTACATAAACAATATAATAAATAAATAGTGTTTATTTTTGTTGTAAAGTTTCAAGAACAAAAAAAAAATATGTATAAATTCACTCTCATATGTTTAAGTTTTATTGCAATTCTCGACATCGTTTTTTAAAAGAATAAAAATTGCCGAGGCTTGAAGGTAGTTAAAATAATAACAGTGTGAAAGGGAAAAGTGTTTTTTTTTTTTGTTACAAACTCAGATTTTTTATTTTTTTATTTTTATTTTTATTTTTATTTTTATTTTTTTTTTTTTGTGAAGGGAGGTATGAATGCCTAAGTTTGACGTCATTTTTCTGGAGAATAGCATCTAATCTCGTATACTAACAGGAAGCGTCCGCATGATTGAATTGCTCCCTTCATTTTTCCCCCACCTCTCTGTCAGGTTACTTCTTTGGTATGACCCGCTTAAAATTGTTCTAATATTTTTTTTATCAGCTGCACGATTACATTATTCCAAGAATAAAAAAAAAAACACCGTTTTTCTAAAATGGTAAAAATTTCTAAACGGAATGTCTTTTCTAGTTATCACTTATATTTGATACAAAAGAGTACTTCCTACACCGCATTATCTGGTTAACAAGCTTACGTAACACAAATAGATTTCCGAATTGTCTGCTATTAAGGCTATTTAAATATTATCTAGAATATCTTGTTGCTTAATAAAGCCAATCGCTATCTACAGGAATCGCATATAAATTATAACATAAATATATTTCTGAAGAGCCTCACACACACACACACACACACGCACGCACATCTCACTATAACTATATTTATAAGCCAATCATGTTTTGTCGCATATTTTTATTTCTTTTTCAAACTACGTTTTTAAACCAATCATAATTAGTAACTCGTTTTTTGTCTTTTACAAACATCATTTATAAGCCAATCATAATTAATAACCGGTTTATTATTTTTCGAACTACTTTTATTAGCTAATAATAATTAATAATTCATTTATTCGTTTTTAAACTGCATTTATAAACTAATCCTAATTAATAGATGGTTGTTTTTTTTCTTTTACAATTATATTTATAGGCAAATATAATTATCAGCTCCTTTTATTTACTTTATTTAATTCAAGAAATTTTCTGACATTTCAAAGTCCTCTTTTGCGATATATTTTGTTTACGAATTTCGTAATGTGTAATTTTATTCCAATTTTTTTTTTTTTTTTTTTTTTACTCGCCTAAATTTTGTCAGCGTTTGGTCGCCGCATTTTTCAACAGTTCCCATTTCTATTTTTATTTCTGTGTCATGCACGTTATTGGCTTTATTCTGTTTATAATACACAACCTGCACGTTAAATGATATTGCAAGTGAGAGGCATCTTACTAGCCGTCTTATTGTGGTTGTATCAGCAGCAGCAGCAGCAGCAGCTGTATCGAATCTGACTTGTATAAATGGAAAAAGAAATTGTTTGTACTACTAATGTGCAGATTATTCACATAAAGAAGCCAGTATACTACTATTTCAACAATTCCCTGGTATTTATAACTAAATATATTTTATCCTTTTGTTAGCTCACCTAAACCTTGCCCCACTCTCCATTTACTCAAGCTAGCCAGGTAGGTCATGTGCTGCTTTCCTCTAGCTCTCTTGCGTTCAATATGACATGTGAGTATCAAATTCTTCATGCCCTCTTTCCTCATTATGTGCGCTAGCAATGTCAAATCTCTCTTCCAGATATTAAGTATGCGTGTCCATTTAGTTTCCATTTTCTCTAAAACTTCTTCATTATTCACATGTTCAGTCAATAGTATTCTCAGCATCCTTCTGTAGGATCACGTTTCTGTTGCTTTAATGTTTCTTCTTCATTTGTAAGGAGATTGTCCAACATTCAATGCCAGATAAGAGGATTACTACTACTACCATTATAATTATTATTATTATTATTATTGACGATAACATTATTAATAACAATAATTTTACATATCTTAACACTAAAAATATTTTTATTTGATTTTAACCTTTTTCAAATTACACTTATCTTCAAACAAATACATAGATATCATTGATGACTTTAACTTTCTTGTGTTTATGACATGAAATTTGATGCAACAAATAACCATATGACATAATTATTATTATTATTATTATTATGTCATTTTTCATCATATTTCGATTTCTGCTTTGGTCTCACTACCAACCAAGTCTGCGGGGAGACCTAAGGCAGGTAGTGGCGTGTTGTTATGACTCCATTTCATGTTTTTCTATCCTCCCTATCATCCCCAGCATTACATAGATAACGTTTTCCTTAGTGTGTGGGCTGTACTTAATAATACAATTTTTTGTATATCTCTTAAGCTGGGGTTTCCAGGGATTCTTTCAATGTTTTGTTTTGTTCCATTTTTTATCATTCCAAGTGCATCTACTATCACTGACACAACTCTTGTTTTCAATTTCCACATTTCTTCTATTTCAATTTCCAGGTCTTTATATTTTGACAGTTTTTCAAATTCCTTGATTGCTATCTTACAATCCGCTGGACAAGCCATATCAATTAATAGACAAGTTTTCTCCTTCTGGTTTTTAGCAATAATGTCTGGCCTGTTTGCTTCAATTTTTCTGTCTGTGTAGATGGTGTAATCCCATAGAATGGTTACATCTTCTATTTCTGTAACTGGTGCTGGGTGATGTTCATACCAGTGTTTGTTTACAGATTTTCCATAATGTTTGCACATTGTCCAATGTAAATTATTATTCTGTCATTTTTCATCATATTTCGATTTCTGCTTTGGTCTCACTACCAACCAAGTCTGCGGTGAGACCTAAGGCAGGTAGTGGCGTGTTGTTATGGCTCCATTTCATGTTTTTCTATCTTCCCTATCATCCCCAGCATTACATAGATAAAGTTTTCCTTAGTGTGTGGGCTGTACTTAATAAGACAATTTTTTGTATATCTCTTAAGCTGGGGTTTCCAGGGATTCTTTCAATGTGTTGTTTTATTCCATATTATTATTATTATTATTATTATTATATACACTGGATAGAATGGAGAGAGAAGATATGCTGTATAAAACACCTGCAGTAGAGGGAAATCAGAGTATAAAGCTGCTCTGGGATTTCATCGTTCTGTACGATAATGTAATTGATGCAGGAAAGCCAGACATCATTACTCTCAGTAAAGAAGACGAACGATGTTCGATCATTGATATAGCGGTACCAGGAATCGTAAATATAGTTTCGAAAGAAAAAAAAGAGGAACGTTCGAGACATGAGATATCAGAAATTTGGAGGCCTATGAATGTAGAAGTTATTTCTGTTGTAGTGCTCTTGAAACTGTGACAGACAAAATACAAAAATGGCTCGGTAAAATAAGGACAGATGATACAGTGTTGATAGCAGACATGGAAACGAAACTCCAAAACCTCCTAAAGAAGGTAACTGAAGAGAATGGCAAAAGAAAAAAGACTACAAATAAACTGCAAGAAAACCGAATGTATTGTCATCAACAGAAAAAAGAGCAGCCCAAAATGCCAGATACAGATGGGGGATACTAAAATCAAGCAGATACAAAAATTTCAATACCTGGGAAGTGTGCTAACAGAAGACAGAAAGTGCGACACAGAGATCCGAAGGTGAATTGTCATGACAAAGATCGCGATCCAGAATCTGATTAAAGTATTAAGACACAGGAAACTTTCACTAGAAACAAAGAAGAGAGTACTGGATTGCTATGTGACGTCAGTTCTTTAATATGGCAGTGAATGCTTGACAATATCCTCAAAGGTGAAAGAAAAATTGGAAGCAGCTGAAATGTGGTTCTACAGGAGGATGCTGCGGATATCATGGACAGAGCATATGAGCAATAGTGAAGTTTTAGAAAGGATGGAAACAAAAAGTAAACTAATATTGAGCATCAGGAAGAGACAAATATAGTTCTTGGGACATGCAATAAGGAAGGAGGGCTTGGAAAACGTGATACTAACAAGCTAATTAGAGGGGAAAAGAGACAGAAGAAAGCAATGAATATTTAAAGAGCCTGAGCAGGTGGATGACAGAAAGGGGGTTGCGTGGTGTTACAGGAGAAAACGGGCTGAGAGCCACCAGAGATAGGGAAACGTGGAAGGCTATGATCGCCTACATCTTGAATGGAAAAGGCACATAGAAGAAGAAGAAGAAAATTAGGACTGATATTCTTCAGAAAGCAGCATTGATTGGGCTAGTGAAAATTCCAGGATTAGTCTTTCTGGTACATATAGAGAGAAATGACAGCGCTCAGGGTTATTTGATATGACCTACTCCTGATCAGTAAATTACGGTTTGATGAAAAGAAATAAACAAAAAACAATAGATTTCCATAGACATTTTTCTGATGAGTTCTTCAATATGGTACCTAAATTTATTCATTTAAACGCACTACTAGACTGGTATGATGTACTTTGTGTTGTAATTGATATCGGCCCGGAATGAGAAATTGGAGAGCCAAGTTCAAATTCAAGTCAAATTACTTTCATTCACTAACACACAAATATACTTGTGAAAGGTATGAATCAATCTCTTCTCCCTTTAACTATAGGTTAAATAGCAAGACAGATTGAGTTCTATAGCATTGTTTGGAAACCAATCTACCGCTACCGAAATAATGGTAACTGCGGAAAAATCTTCTGCTTAACCAGTTATTTCTTGAAAGAGACATGATCGCCCAAGCGTGTATCCTGTATGACAATTAACTAACTGACTAGACTCGCATTAAGGCCTCATCAATTTACAGATGAGATGACTAAAATGTAGCTGTAAATTTCATGCAGTCAGTTTTGTTTCCCGCACTGCTCGCCTCTGAAAAACTCTTTTCAGATTCCAGGCGTTCTAAGCAACTTTAATCTTCAATAGTTTAAGTGCAATGGCAATTACTCTTTTCTCTTCCCGCCTTTTATTAAAGTCTCTGTTCCTAATTTTTTCACACTCTGTAATCACTTGTGCCTTAGTGATTTTTCTTCCTTGATGGGGTGATACCGATTTAAAAAAACCTGAAAATAAATAAATAAAACATGAATTCCAAAATAAGTCAAACAATAAATAAATATATCATAGAAGATGAAAAATACATAAATAAATAAAAAATATATTTATATAGTAATAAATGATAAAATAAATAAACAATAAAAAGATATAAATAAATAAAGATAACAATAATTAAATTAATAACAATAAAATAAAATGAAAATAAAGAAAGAAAGAAGTTGAAAATAAATAAATAATAAATGAATATTAAAATACGTAAACAATAATAAAAGAATTTGCAAATAATAGCACGTATATAACTGTACAAAGGAGATCTAAGAAATCTAGTTTTAATATAAAACAATATCTAATATAAAACCACCAAAAGTAGAGGCCAAAAAGCATAAGAAAAAGCTATATTATACTTATATTATATTATATTATACTTTACCAATTGTCAGTCCAAACCTTGATTTTGACATTCCAGCTTTTCATCAATTTTTACAGATTTACTGGTTGAAATAACAAAGAAAATCATCCTATTTGTTCAGGATAAAACCTGGTAAAAAAAATGCAATTCTCTATATATTTTACAGAATAAGTCATTTTTGTACAGATGCCCAAGAAACTATTAATTAACAAACATATGTCCACATATCTAAACTTATTTATAAATGGAACTTTGTCTGTGTGTGTGTGTGTGTGTGTATCCGTTACCTATAGACTCCGAAACGGCTGAACCGATTTTCTTGAAAATTTATAGTACATACGCGTCGGCTAGTATTCTTAGTTAGGTTTTGTGTCGAGGTATCCCCGATAAATATCGAAAATCGATAATCGAAAAAATCGGGATATAGAAGGAGTGGTCCAATTTTAATCAAATTTGATACACACATAGACAAAGACATAAGAAACGATATTCAGACGTTTCTAGGTTTCAGTTTTTACAATAGTGCAGAAAATTTGATATCGATACCAGGAAATCAAAATTTGACTTACATCCATTCATTTTTCTTTCAGTCTACGGTTTCGCTTTAACTGGAAACAATTATTGCTTTTTAGTCTTTCGTTTCAACGTCCAAAGAGTCTGAGCTCCAGGACCATGGATTAGTTTTAAAGCTTTCAATAAACCCGAGCAACGCCGGGTTATATAGCTAGTTTATATATAAACAAAACTTAGAGAAATGTTTACTTCGAAAGTTATAACAACATCAAAATATTCCTAGCGCAAAATTTTGAGAAACTATTCTTTTTCAGCTATGGGTTAATTCGTAGAATTTGTATCAGTAAACCATTCTTATAACAAAAAAGAAAACATTCTTACAATCCAAAAAATATTTCCTGGCCTTGAATAACCTGCTAAAGGTTGATAAACAGTAAAAAATGCAGAAAGCCAAAGTTGTAAATGTTATAGTGCTCTTTGTCTCTAACATAATGCCGACCCTGCTGTAAAAACCACAAAATGCTGTCAGATATAGACATCTCCTTTCATAAATGCATCTCAGCAAAATACTTTGACAAATTTTAGAAATATAACAATCTGGGAATAGAACCTGCAAGAATATGACAATATAACAACTGTTATGCCAATGATAATATGACTGTATATGAATATTTAAAATGATTCTTAGAAGAAAAATGTAATAAGCAACGAATCTCGAACTGTGTTACAAAAGACTGTAGTCATGAACACAGATTAAAACATCAGAAAAAAAAACTCTATCAGTGTAATATGCTCATTAAGACCCCACCCTTTATTTTAGGTTTCCAGTAAAACATTTGGTAAATCGTTGTGACACACAACAAATCAGAAAACTATATATATTAATAATAATAGATTAAAACTACGATTATCCTTATGATAAAGAACATTGGGTATGATAAAGAACATTGGGTATGATAAAGAACATTGGGTATGATAAAGAACATTGGCTATGATAAAGAACATTGGGTAAGATAAAGAACATTGAGTATGATAAAGAACATTGGGTATGATAAAGAACATTGGGTATGATAAAGAACATTGGGTATGATAAAGAACATTGGGTATGATAAAGAACATTGGGTAAGATAAAGAATATTGGGTATGATAAAGAACATTGGCTATGATAAAGAACATTGGGTATGATAAAGAACATTGGGTAAGATAAAGAACATTGGGTATGATAAAGAACATTGGGTAAGATAAAGAACATTGGGTATGATAAAGAACATTGGCTATGATAAAGAACATTGGGTATGATAAAGAACATTGGGTAAGATAAAGAACATTGGGTATGATAAAGAACATTGGCTATGATAAAGAACATTGGGTATGATAAAGAACATTGGGTAAGATAAAGAACATTGGGTATGATAAAGAACATTGGGTAAGATAAAGAACATTGGGTATGATAAAGAACATTGGCTATGATAAAGAACATTGGGTATGATAAAGAACATTGGGTAAGATAAAGAACATTGGGTATGATAAAGAACATTGGGTATGATAAGGAACATTGGCTATGATAAAGAACATTGGGTAAGATAAAGAACATTGGGTATGATAAAGAACATTGGGTATGATAAAGAACGTTGGGTAAGATAAAGAACATTGACTATGATAAAGAACATTGGGTAAGATAAAGAACATTGGGTAAGATAAAGAACATTGACTATGATAAAGAACATTGGGTAAGATAAATAACATTGGGTATGATAAAGAACATTGGGTATGATAAAGAACATTGGGTATGATAAAGAACATTGGGTATGATAAAGAACATTGGGTAAGATAAAGAATATTGGGTATGATAAAGAACATTGGGTATGATAAAGAACATTGGGTAAGATAAAGAATATTGGGTATGATAAAGAACATTGGGTATGATAAAGAACATTGGCTATGATAAAGAACATTGGCTATGATAAAGAACATTGGCTATGATAAAGAACATTGGCTATGATAAAGAACATTGGGTAAGATAAAGAACATTGACTATGATAAAGAACATTGGGTAAGATAAAGAACATTGGGTATGATAAAGAACATTGGCTATGATAAAGAACATTGGCTATGATAAAGAACATTGGCTATGATAAAGAACATTGGGTAAGATAAAGAATATTGGGTATGATAAAGAACATTGGCTATGATAAAGAACATTGGGTATGATAAAGAACATTGGGTAAGATAAAGAACATTGTGTATGATAAAGAACATTGGGTAAGATAAAGAACATTGGGTATGATAAAGAACATTGGCTATGATAAAGAACATTGGGTATGATAAAGAACATTGGGTAAGATAAAGAACATTGGGTATGATAAAGAACATTGGGTATGATAAAGAACATTGGGTATGATAAAGAACATTGGGTAAGATAAAGAACATTGACTATGATAAAGAACATTGGGTAAGATAAAGAACATTGGGTATGATAAAGAACATTGACTATGATAAAGAACATTGGGTATGATAAAGAACATTGGGTATGATAAAGAACATTGGGTAAGATAAAGAACATTGGGTATGATAAAGAACATTGGGTATGATAAAGAACATTGGGTATGATAAAGAACATTGGGTATGATAAAGAACATTGGGTAAGATAAAGAACATTGACTATGATAAAGAACATTGGCTATGATAAAGAACATTGGCTATGATAAAGAACATTGGCTATGATAAAGAACATTGGGTAAGATAAAGAACATTGGGTATGGTAAAGAACATTGGCTATGATAAAGAACATTGGGTATGATAAAGAACATTGGGTATGATAAAGAACATTGGGTAAGATAAAGAACATTGGGTATGATAAAGAACATTGGGTATGATAAAGAACATTGGGTATGATAAAGAACATTGGGTATGATAAAGAACATTGGGTAAGATAAAGAACATTGGGTAAGATAAAGAACATTGGGTAAGATAAAGAACATTGGCTATGATAAAGAACATTGGGTAAGATAAAGAACATTGGGTAAGATAAAGAACATTGGCTATGATAAAGAACATTGGCTATGATAAAGAACATTGGCTATGATAAAGAACATTGGGTAAGATAAAGAATATTGGGTATGATAAAGAACATTGGCTATGATAAAGAACATTGGGTATGATAAAGAACATTGGGTAAGATAAAGAACATTGGGTATGATAAAGAACATTGGGTATGATAAAGAACATTGGCTATGATAAAGAACATTGGCTATGATAAAGAACATTGGGTAAGATAAAGAACATTGGGTATGATAAAGAACATTGGCTATGATAAAGAACATTGGGTATGATAAAGAACATTGAGTAAGATAAAGAACATTGGGTATGATAAAGAACATTGGGTAAGATAAAGAACATTGGCTATGATAAAGAACATTGGCTATGATAAAGAACATTGGCTATGATAAAGAACATTGGCTATGATAAAGAACATTGGGTAAGATAAAGAACATTGGGTATGATAAAGAACATTGGGTATGATAAAGAACATTGGCTATGATAAAGAACATTGGGTAAGATAAAGAACATTGGCTATGATAAAGAACATTGGCTATGATAAAGAACATTGGGTAAGATAAAGAACATTGGGTATGGTAAAGAACATTGGCTATGATAAAGAACATTGGGTATGATAAAGAACATTGGGTATGATAAAGAACATTGGGTAAGATAAAGAACATTGGGTATGATAAAGAACATTGGGTATGATAAAGAACATTGGGTATGATAAAGAACATTGGGTATGATAAAGAACATTGGGTAAGATAAAGAACATTGACTATGATAAAGAACATTGGGTAAGATAAAGAACATTGGGTAAGATAAAGAACATTGGCTATGATAAAGAACATTGGGTAAGATAAAGAACATTGGGTAAGATAAAGAACAATGGGTATGATAAAGAACATTGACTATGATAAAGAACATTGGGTATGATAAAGAACATTGGGTATGATAAAGAACATTGGGTAAGATAAAGAATATTGGGTATGATAAAGAACATTGGGTATGATAAAGAACATTGGGTATGATAAAGAACATTGGGTATGATAAAGAACGTTGGGTAAGATAAAGAACATTGACTATGATAAAGAACATTGGGTAAGATAAAGAACATTGGGTAAGATAAAGAACATTGGCTATGATAAAGAACATTGGCTTTGATAAAGAACATTGGGTAAGATAAAGAATATTGGGTATGATAAAGAACATTGGCTATGATAAAGAACATTGGGTATGATAAAGAACATTGGGTAAGATAAAGAACATTGGGTATGATAAAGAACATTGGGTATGATAAAGAACATTGGGTAAGATAAAGAACATTGGGTATGGTAAAGAACATTGGCTATGATAAAGAACATTGGGTATGATAAAGAACATTGGGTAAGATAAAGAACATTGGGTATGATAAAGAACATTGGGTATGATAAAGAACATTGGGTAAGATAAAGAACATTGGCTATGATAAAGAACATTGGCTATGATAAAGAACATTGGCTATGATAAAGAACATTGGCTATGATAAAGAACATTGGTTATGATAAAGAACATTGGCTATGATAAAGAACATTGGGTAAGATAAAGAACATTGGGTATGATAAAGAACATTGGGTATGATAAAGAACATTGGCTATGATAAAGAACATTGGATATGATAAAGAACATTGGCTATGATAAAGAACATTGGGTATGATAATGAACATTGGGTATGATAAAGAACATTGGGTATGATAAAGAACATTGGCTATGATAAAGAACATTGGGTATGATAAAGAACATTGGCTATGATAAAGAACATTGGGTATGATAAAGAACATTGGGTATGATAAAGAACATTGGGTATGATAAAGAACATTGGCTATGATAAAGAACATTGGGTATGATAAAGAACATTGGGTATGATAAAGAACATTGGGTATGATAAAGAACATTGGGTATGATAAAGAACATTGGCTATGATAAAGAACATTGGGTAAGATAAAGAACATTGAGTATGATAAAGAACATTGGGTATGATAAAGAACATTGGGTATGATAAAGAACATTGGGTATGATAAAGAACATTGGGTATGATAAAGAACATTGGGTAAGATAAAGAACATTGACTATGATAAAGAACATTGGGTAAGATAAAGAACATTGGGTATGATAAAGAACATTGGGTATGATAAAGAACATTGGGTATGATAAAGAACATTGGGTATGATAAAGAACATTGGGTAAGATAAAGAACATTGACTATGATAAAGAACATTGGGTAAGATAAAGAACATTGGGTATGATAAAGAACATTGGCTATGATAAAGAACATTGGGTAAGATAAAGAATATTGGGTATGATAAAGAACATTGGCTATGATAAAGAACATTGGGTATGATGAAGAACATTGGGTAAGATAAAGAACATTGGGTATGATAAAGAACATTGGGTAAGATAAAGAACATTGGGTATGATAAAGAACATTGGCTATGATAAAGAACATTGGCTATGATAAAGAACATTGGGTAAGATAAAGAACATTGGGTATGATAAAGAACATTGGGTATGATAAAGAACATTGGGTAAGATAAAGAACATTGTGTATGATAAAAACATTGGGTTTGATAAAGAACATTGGGTAAGATAAAGAACATTGGGTATGATAAAGAACATTGGTTATGATAAAGAACATTGGGTAAGATAAAGAACATTGGGTATGATAAAGAACATTGGGTAAGATAAAGAACATTGGGTATGATAAAGAACATTGGCTATGATAAAGAACATTGGGTATGATAAAGAACATTGGCTATGATAAAGAACATTGGCTATGATAAAGAACATTGGCTATGATAAAGAACATTGGCTATGATAAAGAACATACTAAAAATCACGTTAGTAAAATTTTCCAACACATTAGCATCTCACAGCTACAAAAGATTACTTTGTGTGGAACTGCACATATCCTCTGCAAAACCCTCTCCATCAAAACGAAACGACCCAAATATATATAGATAACGTTTACTCTTATATCTAAGAAGGGACTCTAAAATCAAGCTATTTAGGTTAAAATTGCTCTTTATGAAAGAAACGCGAAGGTAATGTGTACGGTTTACCATCCTAAACATGACATGGCTGATTCTGGCTGTGAATGTCTGAACTGATAGAACTAAGGAATGTAACTCATCTTAACATCTGCCATTTTAATAACGCAGGATCAGAAATAGTGTATTTTCTGAAGTGGTTCTACTGAGGAAAATTGAGAATACTATGTACAGAGCTGATGATTCGTGGAGAACTTTTAAGCCAAATGGAAACGGAACAAACACCTTTAATTAGGATGATACAGTTGGACTTTCGGGGATACATAATGAGGAAAGTGGATTTAGAGAGTGTGATGCGCACAGGATATACTAAAAACAGCTGAGGCAGATTTATGCAGTAAGTAATATATCTAACGAATTTGTGTAAATTGAAGACAGAACATGAATAGGGGGTGGTAACGCGTAAAAAATTGCTTAGTGCTACAGAGGATAGAAATTTGTGGAAACACATAATCGCTAGGTTCTAAATGAACACAACACATAAAAGAAAAATGAAAGAAACCATTGTATATTTTGCAGCCTAATTAAGATTGTTGGCTGTTAATACGACCCAACATTCGGATAGCAGAATTTATCTGTGCTCACACTCAAAAAGAATGTGCTGCAAGGTTGAGTTTAAAGAGTGATATCACTATTTAACTCAAAGCGTGTTTTACCGTTATTTATTTATTTTATTTATTTTTAAATCATATCACTCTGAGTAAGGCAGTGACGCCACTGATGTGCAGGGGGCTACATAAGAATAAAGGATTAGAGGAGAGTGAGGAAAAGGACGAACCAGTTAGAAAGGAGCAAGAGAAGGATGGGAATACAGGTGTGATGACAGTTGCAAAGGTGGAGAGAAAGGAAAGGATCTACAGGACAGTGTGGAAAGAACGAGGGTCAAATAGTTAAGAGATGAATATTGACCTTGGATTTCAATTCCTGGGGGTTGTAGCCGTCAGGAAAGCAAGAATAAGGAAGTGAGTTCCACAGGTGGGAAGTGCGGGAAAAGAAGCTGCAGCAGTAGAATTGTCGTCTGCATTTGGTTGATCTAACTGTGGATGGGTGAGACCCAGTTGCCAGTCTTGTTGCACGAGTAAACACCTGTTGCAGAGGCACCAGTGACTTAAGTTCGTTGGAGCAGAAGCCATGGAAGTATTTATAGAACAGACAAAGGGAAGCCACTTCTCGTCGGTGGGAAAGTGGCTGTAGTCGAGCCGCCAAGTCGGTACCTATCACATCACTGATTCTCCTTTGGAGCCTGTCAAGAAAACGAAGATGTACAGCGGGGGCACCAGACCATATATGTCAGCAGTACTCCATGCACGGACGAATTTGTATATATGCAGGATGGTTTTAGGTGGAAAAAACTTCCTGGCCCGACACAGTGATCCAACCTTCCTAGCAGTGGATTTAGCTATTTTCTCAATGTAGTGGTTCCATTTGAAATCAGAAGAGAGGGTAAGGCCGAGGAGGAGCAGTGTATTGCTTTCGGGGCGACTCGCTTTGTTCATGCTTATGGGAGGCAGGTTAGTTTGCCTGTGATGATTGACAGACAGCAGCTTGGTCTTAGACGCATTGAAATGTACAAGCCACTTCTTATTCCAATTCACCACAGAGTGCAGATCCCTCTCAAGATCAGCAGCGAGATTATTTTTGTCCGTCACACCTAGATTCTTACTGATGCGGGGGTAAATTGTGGTATCATCTGCGTAGATGCCTACCTAGCTCTTGATCTCGTCTGGGAGGTCATTTATGAAAATAAGGAAGAGCGTCGGGCATAGGATAGAGCCCTGAGGGACACCAGAGTTTGTACAGTAGGGTGTGTAGGCATGTTCATTCAGGACGACCTTCATTATGAGGTTATGTAGGAAAAATTGGATCCGATCATGCAATCGTCCGGTAATACCGTAACCCCGTAGCCTGCATAGAAGGCCAGCGTGCCAAACCCTGTCAAAAGCCTTGGAGATGTCCAGAGTAAACAGCACAAGCCTGAAACATCTACTCCGTACAGGTCGTTAGCATGTCGGCTGTGGACCTGGCAAAGCGGAAGCCATACTACCTGTCGGAGAAGAGTTTATGGGCAGTAAGATACTGAACTATTTCAGCATTAATAATGGCCTCGAACACTTTCCCGAAAATAGGTAGAAGGTTGATAGGGAGACAGTTACTACAATAAAATTCTTTTATCCACTGAACCATGTCACATGGCCAAAGTTTGTCAGTTCAATACCTGGCGACAGTAGTGGCGAACAAAATAAAAACTTAGAGAGTTGAGTTAAAGGGAGATAGCTAAGAAATCGATTGATGTAAGGAACGAGAATAATCTCATCTCAAAGATATAGATATTACATCTCACTATTAAAACTTCTTAACAACTGCTGCCATTTTTGACGATACAGGAACAATAGTTTTTAATTCGAGAACATTAACCATGGGTATATAGTAACCAGCACAAATCACGGCATTTTAATTACAATTTAATTAAATTTTCAGTACCTGAATTTCTTACCTAAATAATATGTTTTTCAGTTCCTATTAATGTTAACTCGAAATACAAATATGTATGTAATGTAAAATATTTCAAATAAAGATTTATATTTAATTTTTTTATACATATTTTCAAAATCGGGTATGCATGTAAAATATTTTAAATAAAGATTTATATTTAATTTTTTTTTTTTTGATATTTTCAAAATCGGGTTTGCATGTAAAATATTTCAAATAAAGATTCATATTTAATTTTTTTTTTTGATATTTTCAAAATTAGATATGCATGTCAAATATTTTATATTTAATTTTTTTTTTTTTGATATTTTCAAAATTGGGTTTTCATGTAAAATATTTCAAATGAAGATTTATATTTAATTTATTTATTTATTTATTTTTTTTTTTTATATTTTCAAAATCGGGTATGATATACACACGGTTAGTAGTGGTGTAACTTTAATTGATTGTTATTGCGCCATGGTATCCTCAACATTCTTCTATGGAACCACATTTTGGTTACTTCAATTCTTTTTCCATCTTTGATGAGATTGTTTATTACATAACAATCCAGTAATCTCTTCTTTGATTCCAACGATTCTTTCCTGACTTTCAATATTTTACTTAGCTTTTGAAATACACCAACAGTACGCCTTCCGATCTCAATGTCGAAATTTCCGTATCTGTTAGAATACTTCCTAGGTTTTTAAATTTCTGTACCTGCTTGATTTTAGTATCCACGACATGTAGTTGGCATTTTGGGATCCTCTTTTTATTAATGACCATACATTCAGTTTTCTTATAATTTCTGTTTAGTCTTTTCTTTTTCGCTTTCTTTAGCTACAAATCTGATTGAATTTATGGCTTAGCCGTGTCTATCGAATATCTGAATATTAAAAAAATCACATTTTGAGAAAAAATTTCGTTTTGCAAGATTTTTATATTTTTGCTTTTTATCTGTATCCGAAGACCAAACGCCGTTGGCAAGACAGAATTATGCAACTGTTTCAACCACTTAGTTATTTAGCTCCTCTTATTCCCTATGGAACATAGGGATTCTTTTGATACCACATCCGAATTCGAACACAAGCTGCCCAAACATATCAGATGTCGTATTCATTCGGACGTGGAATTTTTTATTCACAAGTGGTTACCAGTTTGATTTATACCAACATTTTACTATCCGGTTTTAATTCAGTTTTATTCTCCCAGTTGCCAATCAAGGACTTCCATTTTACCTATAGTTGGGAGTGGAGAAAGAAGGATTCATATGTATCCCAAAAGAGCTCGACTTTATTTCTCAGTCCGAATTGCTAACCATTACTCTACCGTCCCAATAAGCTTGTTTTATAAACAGCTTCAGGTTAAGTAAGTTTTATTTTGTTTTCTATTCTGAACAGTATTCAAGTAAATGTTCAGACTAGCCGCATCATTTTTTTTTTTTTTTACCAATTCAGTTGTTGGTTGGTTGTCTTGTATTAATGGCAAATCAACCTCGGCGGGTCCTTTATTGCCAACTAAACTTTATTTATTGCTGGTAATACCTTTTTCTTTCAACAATTTATTGTTGTTTATATAAGTTTTTGTGTCTAGTAATAAATTTTTCTTTTCGAGTATCACGATTCATTAGGATTTGTTTTGTTTTTTGTTTTTTTAGGGCAGGGTCCCCAAGTCCTACCCTTGTTATTTAACCCATAACTGGAGGGAGGGTACTGATTAATACTTTCCCAAGGTTACCAGTGTTTAAATGATTGCAGGGTATTCAACTGGAATTCGAACTCGGCTAACCGATTTCTCTTTCCGAGCCGATATCCACTGCACCACAAGGCACATCCGTCACGATACGCTTACAGCACCTGGTATTCCCAAGTAGTCACCCACTTAAGTACTGACCAGGCTCAACGTTGCTTAACTTCGGTGATCAAGCGAGAACCGGTGTATTCAACGTGATAGACCGTCAGCACTTGCCAAGTCAAACCTTTACATCTAGGATACGCCATGTCACCTACACCTGTTCGAATCATCCGCATTCCCATTGTAATTCATTGGTAAGAAAAAAAAACTTCCCCACAAACAGCTTCTTCCTAAGAACCGGTAATTTGTATAACAGACTCCCCAGAGAATACTTCCTACATCACTACAACCTTAACATCTACAATTCAACCATTTCTATTCTACATATCCTATGATCCTTACCTTTGTTTTTATTTTTATCTCACCCCCAAGCAAGGCGAAACTGCCACTAGTAGTCAAGGGTTTCCAGTAAGAGAAAAGACGAGGTACAGAGGCTATTGAAGAAAGGATAAAAGATGAGTATGATTCAGAATGATAAAAGATGGCAATTGACGTTCCATTTATGTATTGTATCAAACAAGCAAGTCAACAGAAGAGGCGGAAAGTGCGAGAAAAGACACTATTGTAGTAGGAGAATCTGCAAAGTGATCGATCCCGACATAGTAGCTCAGCTGTAGTCACTTCCTCAGCGGCGTAATGTGGCTTCCCTCTGTCTCTTCTATAAAATACTTACACGGTTTCTGCTCCGAGCTCACTGGTGTCTTCTCTACGTGAATTTACAAGACCTACTAGACTAGCAATTAGGTCCCATCCTTTGACAGTGAAATCGATAAAATGTAACCGCAACTTCTACTCCTTCAGCTTATTTCCTCGCAATTCCCTTCTGTATGCTTGCTTTTCCAACAGCTATAATCTCCAAGAATTTAAATGTAAGGTCAATTGCCATCTCTTATCTCTCTGACTCGCATCCTTTCCCTCATGTTCTTTTTCCGTCCACTCTACTCTCATCAGCTCTCTTCACACGAGTGTTCTCATCCTTCTCTTACTCATCCTCTGACACTCCCTATATCTTGTTCCTCTTTCTCATCACTCTCCTCTTATGTAACCCCCTGAACATCAGTGGCAGTAAAACTGCCTTGATTTAGGTGAAATGATTATAAAAAAAAAGAAGTGGCAGTTATATTTAGCTATTTCAACGGTAAAAGGGCAGGAACCAGATAACAATTTAGTCAGTTAAGTGCCAAACGTGATACATACTTTGGGCGATCATGTCTTGAATGAGACATACTGACTGGGAAAAAGATTATCCCGCAATAGGTCGCCATTATTTTTTACGGTAGACTGGTTACCAGCCAAGGCAAAAGAATCCAGTCTGTCCTGTTTTTTAACCCATAACAAGAGGGAATACCTTTTAACCCATAACAAGAGGGAATACCTTTCCCAAGGGTAAGTGAATGGAAGGAATTCAAGTGGAATTCGAACACGGCTCCCCGATTTCTCGTTCCAAGCTGATAACCACTGCACCACAATGCATATCTGCCAATCTAGTCACAAGTCCAAATTCACGTCAACATGGCACCATGGAAAAAAACTGTTCACCTTACGTCCATACAACCACTTTATTCCAAAGGGGCATATTTATCCCATCCTGTCATAACGCAAACACAACAATCTGCATTCATTCTAAGAATTCCTAACTAATCACATGTGTACAATTTGGTGAGTGTGGGGATGAATGCTTACGGCCATATCACGTTGAAAAACCGGTTCTGATCAAATCAACGTTAAGCCTACTCAGTACTCAGATGGGTGATAGCTGGGGAATACCAGGTGTTGTAAGCTACGTGACAGGCTTAACAAGCCTGAGATGAATAGAATCGTGTTATTTATACTAACATGAAACCACGACAACTTTAAATGCTTCTAGACTGGCAAGTAGCAAGACCTCCCTAGAGTTGGGTGTGTGGTGAAAAATAAAAACGATCATTTTTAAAAAAATTTGCAAGGATTATTTACAAAAAACTAAATAAGATGGCTACTAGTAATCATAACCTCTTACAGCTGAGCTTGGATGTGGCACAAAGCCTCATGTATGGAGCATCCAGTGAGGATCGAACTCACTACTCAGCGAGATAAGCATGATGAACATTACACCACGTAAAAATGTCCATTTTAATTAGCGTAGCTTAGATGTGACACAAGGTATCAAGTACAGAGCATCAAATGAGGATTGAACATACTAGTCAGTGATAATTGATCTCATGAGACAAGCTTGTTAAACTATATAACAAATCGAAGTGACAAGCTACTAATAATGATAATGGCCATCATTGAAAATGGGGGAGACATTATAATTAGCCAATGGCACGCCCTCTAGCGGTATTAATAGTTCTAGTAACAAGGGCGATCACTCAAGTTAACAGTTGGTTTTTAGTTTGTTTTGCGTATTTTGAATTTTAAGGTTATCGCTGCATACGTAATAATAATAAATAAAGAATTAAAAAATACAAAAATAAAAAGTGATGATTAACTTTTTTCAAGCCTATGTAAAAAAAAAAAAACATGCCGTTAGGTAAACTTGTCGTTGATGTAGTTATAGTAAGCTTAACCTAGACTGGCACAAGGTCACAAGGATAAAGCACTGATGAAAGATACTTTGGAGAAAATAGAAACAAAAAAACAAACAAATACTTAACATCAGGAAGAGACCGTTGTGGTTTCTTAGGTATATAATGAGAAAAGAAGGCTAAGAAAATCTGATACACACGAGACAGAGTGTAAGAGAGACAGTGTAAGATAAAGCATGACATACATTTTTATGAATTTTTGTCCATCAAATTATTAGACGTTTAGAAACATAGACATGATATATTTATTGTATAAGGGATTCGTCTTGTTAGGTTAATGTGCATAAATATATTACATTTTTTATATTAATTCAATATTCAGTTAGTTAATTGCCATACGTGATACACACTTGGGCGATCAGGGTTTTTTTTTTTTAGACATGACTGACTAAACAGAAAATTTTTCCGCAATAGCTTGCCAAACAAGGCGATAGAATTCAATCTGCCCTTCTATTCAACTCATAGCTGGAGAGAGAAGAGATGTATTAATAGACCAGCAGTATAGCCCGGCGTTGCACGGGTGTAATGAAAGCTTTAATACTAATCCATGGTCCTGGAGCTCAGACTCTATGGACGTTGGCACGAAAGACTAAAAAGCAATAGTTGTTTCCAGGTAAAGCGAAACTGTAGACTGAAAGAAAATTGAATGAATGTAAGTCAAATTTTGATTTCCTGGTATCAATATCAAATTTTCTGCACTACTGTAAAAACCGCAACCTTGAAACTTCTGAATATCGTTTCTTGTGTCTTTGTCTATGAGTGTATCAAATTTGATTAAAATCGGACCACTCCTTCTGTAACCCGATTTTTTCGATCACCGATTTTCGATATTCATCGGGGTACCTCGACACAAAACTAGCTAAGAACACTCGCAGACGCTTATAGTATAACTGTGTAAATTTTCAAGAAAATCGGTTCAGCCGTTTCGGAGACTATAGGTAACGGATACACACACACACACACACACACACACACACACACACACAGACACACACACGCAGAGAAAGTTCCATTTATAAATAAGTTTAGATTATATATATCGTCATTTCGTATCATATATAACGATTCGCCAAAAAATGAGAATGTATGATGAAAGATTGCACCAAAGTTAACGATAATAACGTTTTATCGTCACAAACTTTAATATTATTAAGAGTTATCAAAAGATGTTTTATTATTAAATCCTTTTCTATCGTTTTTAAGCCCTTGATATATAGGTTAAAATGTTGTTATTTTGCGTCAGCGAGCCTAGTGGCAACAAATTAGTATTGAAAACACTGATTCAGAAATTCTTACAAAATTAATATCTTCTTCAATGTACATTATCCCTTCAGGACGTAGGTGATCTGGGCTTTCCGCGTCTCCCTATCCCTTGTGACTCTTAGCACGCCTTCTCCTGTTACACCATGCAACCCTCGTTCCATCATCCACTTGATTAGGTCCTTCAAATATGTTATCCGTCCCTTTCCCCTGTTTCATTTTCCCTCTATCTGGCCTGTTAGTATCAGGTTCTCCAAGCCCTCCTTTCTCATTGTAGCTCCCAGTACCTTCACCTGTCTCTTCCTGATGCTCAGTATTAATTTCCTTCTTGTTTTCATCATTTCTAAGACCTCATCAATGCTCACCTGCTCGATTCATGATATTCGCAGCATCCTTATGTAGAACCACATTTCAGTTCCTTCAAGTTTTTCCTTCATCTTTGATTATATTGTCCAGCATTCACTGCCATATTGAAGAACTGACAACACATAGCAATCCAGTACTCTCTTCTTTGTTTTTAATGAAATTGTCCTGTTTCTTAATACCTTACTCAACTTCTGTAATGCTTCCTTCGCCATGCCAATTCGCCTTCGGATTTCTGTGTCACGCATTCCGTCTTCTGTTATAACACTTCCTAGGTATTTAAATTTTTGTACCGGCTTGATTCTGCTATCGCCGACCTGTAATTGGCCTATTGGGCTTCCTTTTTACTGATGACTATGCATTCGGTTGTATTGCAGTTTATTTGAAGGCCTTTCTTATCTCTCTCCTCAGCTACCTTCTGTAGGAGGTCTTGCAGTTTCCTTTCTGTGTCTGCTATCAGCACTGTATCATCTGAAATTGTTCTGTTTCTTAATACTTTACTCAACTTCTAGAATGCTTCCTTTGCCATCCCAATTCATCTTCGGATCTCTGTGTCACACTTTCCGTCTTCTGTTATAACACTTCCTAGGTATTTATATTTTTGTACCTGCTTGATTTGACATATTGGTCTGCCTTTTTTACTGATGACCATGCATTCGGTTTTTTTGCAGTTTATTTGTAGTCTTTTCTTATCACTCTCTTCAGCTACCTTCTGTAGGAGGTCTTTTAGTTTCCTTTCTGTGTCTGCTATCAGCACTGTATCATCTGAAATTGTTCTGTTTCTTAACACTTTACTCAACTTCTAGAATGCTTCCTTTGCCATGCCAATTCATCTTCGGATCTCTGTATCACACTTTCCGTCTTCTGTTATAACACTTCCTAGGTATTTAAATTTTTGTACCGGCTTGATTCTGCTATCGCCGACCTGTATTTGGCCTATTGGGCTTCCTTTTTACTGATGACTATGCATTCGGTTGTATTGCAGTTTATTTGAAGTCTTTTCTTATCAAGCTCTTCTACATTCTGTAGGAGGTCTTGCAGTCTCCTTTCTGTGTCTGCTATCAGCACTGTATCATCTGCGTATCTTAGTTGTCTAAATAGTGCCTTCCGATGATAAATCCAGGCATAACTTCTTGGGTCCTGAAAATATTCTCGAACAGTTGAACAGATCCGGTGAAAAGACACATCCTCGTTTTACGCCCCTTTCTATCTGTGTATATCTGCTGAATTTGTTACCTGTCCGTATGCAAGCGGTTTTCTGCCAGTAAAGATTCTTGATTACTCTTAAGTCTTTCCCAAATATGTCAAGGCTGCCGAGCATCTCCATCAATTCTTTGTGGCGTATTTTATCAAACGCCTTCGCATAATTAATAAAGCAAAGTTATAATTATCGGATTTTAATGAAACTTTCAGGATTCATTCAGAAATTGATGAAATTGTGATTTAATGTTTCGTTTCTTTTTTAGAAAATCTTTGTTATATTTTTTGTCTGTTACATTTATTTAATTTTATGAAATTTCGAGATAATGTTTTTGGAGTGCTTTATGTTTGCATAAGTTATAAGAACAAGTTCTAGAGGAAATCATGAAATTTGTTTTGTCAAATAGGACACCTAGTAACCAGCTTTGGATGTGTGTTGTGGTGCATCTGATATCGGCTCGGAACGAGAAATCGGGGAACCGAGTTCGAATTCAAGCAGAATTCATTGCATTCACTTACGCGAAAATACCCTTGGGAAAGGTATTAATCCGTCTATTCCTTCCAGTTATGGGTTAAATAACAGGACAGATTGGGTTCTATAGCCTTGGTCGGCAACCAGTCTACCGCAGAAAGCAATGGCAATCTAGTGTGGAAAAATCTTCTGCCCAGTCAGTCATGTCTCTTTCAAGACATGATCGCCCAAGCGTGAATCACGTATGGCACTTAACTGACTGACTGATTAACCAGCTGGGAGTTTTGTTTGACGAACTGGTCTATATCTGGTCTAAATCGTTTAACTATCTAGACTGAATCGTAAATTAAAAGTGCAATAAAACTGAGAGATTATTTAACTAGAAAAAGTTTTTATTGCTTTCATGTATGAAATATAGACTATCGTCTTTAGAAAAAAAATTTCCATTAATTAATGAATTTTTAAAAGAAATGTTTAAATTTTAATTTGGATAATTTACAACCTTTTAAAACATTTAAAATTCTATATTAATTTGTAGCATTCAAGTAATATTGTTATAAAATTAAGTCTGTATTTATTAGTCATAGATGGAACAGATCACTAGAATTCAACGACCGCAATATTTTAAAATAATTTTTAATTTTTAGAAATAGAAACGAGGTTTGTGTGTGTAACATTTCTGTAAATACCGATACCCAAATCGACATTATCAGAAATAATATATATAATCATATCGCCCCATCAAGGCATTTTACTACCACTGTGCAAGGGTTACATAAAAGAAAAGTTATGAGAAATAGTGATAGATTATATGGGGTGTCAGGAAGAGGGTAAGAGAAGGATGAGAATACTGATGAGAGTGAAGTGGACGGAGAGAGGAACATGAGAGAGACAAGATGCAGGTTGGTGAGATAGGAGATGATTATTGACTTTATATTTAAAATCTTGGAGATTGTAGGGAAGCAAGTAAACGGAAACGAATTCCACAGGTGGGAAGTGCGAGAAAAGAAGCTGATAGAGTAGAATTTGCGTTTACATTTTATTAGTTTCACAGTAAAAGTGTGGGACCTTGTTGCTAATCTTGTGACTCGAGTAAATTCATATATAGGGGGCACCAGTGAGCTAGGTTCATCGGAGCAGAAGCCGTGAAAGTAATAGTAGAAGAGACACAGGAAAGCCACATTGCGCCGGGGAGAACGTGACTGTATCTGAGCTGCCTAGTCGGGATCGATCACATTACAGATTCTACGTTATATGTATATACATACTCACACACACACACACATATATATATATATATATATATATATATATATATAACGGAATATATGAAATCTACGAAATTGCGTTTAGCCGACATATTTTAATTTTTATTTGTTTAACATTATTATTTTCTTAAAGAATACTCCTATTTGAATGGAAATTCTGTTTATATATAT
>JBBBDQ010000258.1:2880000-2947500 GCA_037127315.1 Ascarosepion bandense
GCCACTACTGTGCAGGGGGCTACGTAGAGAGGAGAAAGGCTGGTTAAATATAGGACATAACAGAGGGTGGGTGATAGGCGGGTGAGGATACCGAGAATGAGGGTTGGGTAGATGAGAGTGTTGTGAGAATAGTTGGGAGTTAGTGTGATAGGAGGTGTCTATTGACCCTACATTTAAACACCTGGAGATTGTAACTGTCGGGAAAGCAGACTTGTGGAAGGGAGTTCCACAGGCGGGAAGCGCGAGAAAAGAAGCTGTTGGAGTAGAAGTTACGGTTACATCTTATTTGTTTAACTGTAAAAGGGTGGGACCTAGTTGCTAATCTAGTATCTCGTGTAAATTCGTGCTTGGGCGGCACCAGTGATCTAAGCTCATCGGAGCAGAAGCCATGAAAGTACTTGTAGAAGAGGCACAGGGAAGCTACATCACGCCGGTGTGAGAGCGGCTGCAGCCGGTCTGCCAAGTTAGTATCAACCACGTTACAGATCCTCCTTTGTATTTTGTCAAGAAGCCCAAGGAGAGCAGCAGGGGCACCCGACCAGATATGGCAGCAATATTCAATACACGGGCGGATGGTAGATTTGTATATGTGCAGAATAGTTTCGGGTGGGAAAAATTTCCGGGCCCTGCACAGAGAGCCGACTTTCATAGCAGCAGATTTGGCAATGGATTCAATATAGTCATTCCATTTGAGGTCCGCCGAGAGTGTAAGGCCAAGGAGGCGTAGTATTTTACTCTCTGGGAGGCTAGCCTGTCCCATGCTAATGGGAGGTAGATGCGATAGTCTATGGTGGTTAGTTGATAACAGCTTTGTTTTGGAGGCATTGAAATTTACCAACCATTTCCTACCCCAGGTCACTACGGATTGGAGGTCCCTTTCCAGTGCGGCAGCGAGGTTCACTTTGTCGTCCAGACCTGGTTTCTGATCGATGCGGGAGTAGATTGTTGTGTCGTCGGCATACATGCCAACTTGGGATCTAATGGTGTCGGGGAGATCATTAATGTAGATCAGAAATAGCGTGGGACCTAGGATAGAACCTTGAGGGACGCCCGCGTTCGTCTGGTAGTTTTGGGAGGCATGCCCATTTAATACCACCTTTAATGTGCGGTTAGAGAGGAAGGACTGGATGAGGTCAGACAGATGTCCAGTTATCCCATAGCTCCGCAGTTTGCACAAGAGGCCAGCATGCCAGACCCTGTCGAATGCTTTGGAGATATCCAAGGCAACGGTTCGGGCTTCACCATTCTTGTCGAGTGCCTGGTATATGTACTCGGTAATGGTCGTTAGCATATCAGCAGTAGACCTGGTGAAGCGAAACCCGTACTGTTTGTCAGAGAGAAGCCCGTTGGTCATAAGGTGCTGAATCACCTCGGCGTTGATAATGGCTTCGAAAACTTTGCCAAAGATTGGAAGGAGACTAATAGGACGGTAATTGGCGGGGTCTGAGGGTTCGCCAGAATTCTTAAATATAGGTACTACGCAGGAGGACTTCCAACAGGCAGGAAAGCAGGAATATATATATAATGTATATATATATATATATATATATATATATATATATATATATATATATATAATTATTTAATTATTTAGTTTTTGATCATGATTAATTTAGACCAGTACACATTTGTATTAAAAAGTGTTCAATACAATTATATTGTATATATATATATATGTGTGTGTGTGTGTGTGTGTGTGTGTGTGTGTGTGTGTATGCATAAATATATGTATATCTATGTATATATATATATATATATATATATATATATGTATATATATGTATGTATACACACACACACACACATATATATATACATACATACATGTATATTCTAAACATATACTGTTAAATATAACAGACAGTGAATGTCTATAATGTTTAATCATGTGCCATTCTAAACATCGTATTTTGGCTTTAATTTCAGGTGAAAATAAAGACAAAAATTGTCCAACATTTGGATATTTTTTATTATACTGGTTCTAAGCTTTCGGCTCACATGAGCCATCTTCAGAGATGTTACAGGGACGTTAACACAAAGGAATCCACCATCAAAGAGGATTTTATCTTGTGTTGACATAAAACATTGCTATGCAACGATAACAGTCACCGAACAGCAGACGCAGTTCGTAATTTTGTAATGCGGTTCTATGACGTCATACCGCGTGAAAGACCGAAATGTTAACAGAAACATATTTTTAAATGTAATGTAATGTGTTGTGACCAGGTTGAAATGTGATTCTATTAAATTGTGGGTTGTTTTGATTTAATGTAAATGGCCTCCATTTATCTGAAGGTTCTTTTTACTGCATGTATGAGTGAGTATTATTGTGTTATCGACTAAAATCTGTCTAACTTTACCTACATGGCTCTGTTTTTTCTGAGAAATGTTGTTTAATTGAACTCTGATCAGAAAGGTGATAGTTAAGTCTACGGGAGAACGTGTTTGTTGTAACACCAATATATGTAGTGGGTTTATTATTAGTAACAGAGATAAAATCTATGAAGAGGCATGTAAATTGATACACGACATTGGTTTTCTGTACTATTGCAACCAAATGCATGATAATTACAAACATGATGAAACAACACCCAAAAACATAATACGTAGAAAAGTTAAATCAATAAATAATAATAATCAAATCAAGCTCATCATATATTATAAAAAAATTAAAACAATTGACCTTATAGTCTCTAATAACACTACACCTACTCAACTAAGTCCTCTACAGAAAATCAATGTCGTGTATCAATTGACAAGAAATAAGAAGACAGAAAATAACGATTGCTATTGCATTTTTTTTTTTTTTTGCATAAAAGTTGGCTGAAAAGCAACATCCACATATAAACCTACATCACGGCATATTAGTGTGGCTAGACTTCCACTTGCTTTCAGCCAGGATCGAAAATAAACCGATTTGGTGTTAGTCGGAGTCTCTACTCCCCTAAACCAGAAGCGCAAGCAACGAGAGAAAGGAAATTTTAGCATGTTATATATATAAGGTGTATAGACACCTTATATATATGAGGATCTGCGTTGTGGAACGAGAAGCCGGAGAGCCAAGTTCGAATTCCAGTTGTAATCCATTGTATTCACTTACGCGCAAATACCGTTGGGAAAGGTATTAATCCGTCTCTTCCTTCCAGTTATGGGTTAAATAGCAGGACAGATTGGGTTCTATAGCCTTGGTCGGCAACCAGTCTACCGCAGAAAGCAATGGCAACCTACTGCGGGATAATCTTCCGCCCAGTCAGTCATGTCTCTTTCGAGACATGATCGCACAAGCGTGTATCACGTATGGCACTTAACTGACTGTATAGACACGCCAGTCACCGGGAGAACTGAATTTATAACAGAAGAGTAACGCGTTTATATATATATATATGGGTGTGTACGTGTGCGTGTGTGTGTGTGTGCGTGCGCGAACGCGCGTGTGTGGTGTGTGTGTGAGGTGGGGTAGTACGTGTATGTGTGTCTGGATTCAGTGAATATTGCTATTAGTCAAATGTTTAAGTGACATCTCATTTATATATATGCGTAAATAAAGATTTTATTTTTGTAAACATAAAATCATAAGTCAATTTCTATTCAAATCTTTTTTAAGTAAATATCATCTGTAGATTTGCTCTAGCATTTCTTTTTTGTATTTTTGTTTATCTTATATTGATAATGACAATATGGTTAAGCTCCTCCTCCAACACACACATAAGCATATATATGTATGTATCACCAACTTTCATAAAACCGAAAATTAAAGAATCTAAGATACATACAGCCAATGTTACGCAAGTCTGCTCACTCCCACACCAAACATTAGCCAATTAATATACGGATACTGCCAGACTAAAACGTCCCCTAGATGTACACATTAACACCCAAATCTAGCAAGTCAGTCAGTCAGTCAGTCAGTTAAGTGCCATACGTGAAACACGCTTGGGCGATCATGTCTCGAAAGAGACATGAATGACTGGGCAGAACACTATCCCGCAGTAGGTTGCCATTGCTTTCTGTGGTAGACTGGTTGCCGACCAAGGCTATAGAACCCAATCTGTCCTGTTATTTAACCCATAACTGGAAGGAATAGACGGATTATACCTTTCCCAAGGGTATTTAAGCGCAAATGAATGCAGTGAATTCGGCTGGAATTCGAACTCGGCACCCCGCTTTCGCGTTCCGAGCCGATATCCAATGCACCACAACGCACATCCTTTATTGTATTACCTTTGATATATCTATTTGATATATCTATTTGATATATCTATTCTCGTACCAAAAATCTTCTTTCTGCTTTCTCTTGAGCTCTTCTCTTACTCAAAAGCCACTTTAAGTTTAAACAAAAATATAAAAAGTTCTTTTCTTTCTTCATCTCTTTCCTGTTTCCTATGAGAAGAGGTCAAGATATAGAGAAAGCAGAAAGGACATTTTTGGTATTAGAACAAATGCATCAAAGGTAAGAAGATATATTGAAGAGCAATAAATAATAAAAATACAAAAATAAAAATAAAATGAGGTTAAAATGATTGCATAGTGCATGAAGGATGTGCGTTGCGGTACAGTGGATATCGGCTCGGAACGAGAAGCCGGGGAGCCGAGTTCGAATTCCAGCTGAATCCATTGTATTCACTTACGTGCAAATACCCTTGAGAAAGGAATTAATCCGTCTCTTCCTTCCAGTTATGGATTAAATAGCAGGACAGATTGAGTTCTATAGCCTTGGTCGGCAACCAGTCTACCGCAGAAAGCAATGGCAACCTACTGCGGGATAATCTTCTGTAACTTTGAGTCGTGCTATAGATGTAAAATGATCTGTTTATTTATTAGTACATCCATATATATATATATATATATATATATATATATATATATGTGAGTGTTGTATCATAGTGATGTTGATGAAACAACTTGGAAGTGGTCATGGGTTCGCAACGGTTTACTAACACAAATTGTAGAATTTGTTTACTTAATTGTTTGTTTTAGTCAGTCAGTTAAATGTCATACTTGATACACGCTTGGGCGATCATGTCTCTTTCGAGACATGACTGACTGGGCAGAAGATTTTCCTGCAGTAGGTTGATATTATTTCTACGGTTGACAAGATTGCCAACCAAGACTATAGAACTCAATCTGTTATGTCATTTATTCCAGAGCTTGTGGGAAGAGGCGAATTCATAACATTCCCAAGGGTATATGCATGTAAGTGAATGCAACGAATTCAACTAGAATTCAAGCACAAAATTTGTTCTATTTTGGTTTTTACTTCTACGTTTTTTAAACTGATCGATAAACACTTTCCAAAAAACTCAGAACTAAACAAAATTTTCAATAGGGATGCAATCAAACTGAGTTATAGCTTTACTTGTAATTTTGAAAGCTTACATAAAGAAACAAAACGTCAGAAATCTAAATAGCAATGTACAAAACAACATCATTAATAAGGAATGTAACTGTAGGGAAAAAATAAATGCCCACTTCAAGGAGTTTGTAATACAAAAGGAGTTATTTACAAAGCAAAAGTACATGACTTAAATACGAAAAGCAAAATAGATTTGGGATCAAGCAAAGGCACTTTTAAGACAAGATGGAATAACCATGAGTCTACATTTGAAGTAGATAACTTTTGAAAATGTACAAAGTTGGCTAGCCACTTGTGGAAATTGAAATTAAAATATGGAAAGACCCCTACATAACGTGGAGTATAATAAAAGCAGACAAGCCTTACAACGGTGGTAAAACATATAGACAGTGTCAGGAGGAAAAGTTAGATATTATGTTAATCCTAAACAAAAAGGAATTACTAAATGTAAGAATAGAAATTATGACCATGTGTGATTATACCAACAAATACCTATTAGGGTCATACAATCATAGATGAAAATGTTCTTAGTCCTTTCAGTAACTTCTACTAAATTTGAAAATTGCGCGTTCATAAAAGATCCCTGTTATGTGAGCGTTTAGAAACAACAGCAAAATCAGTTATCTATAGCCTGAAAACACAGAAAGGTAAAAACCTGGGTAGCGTAATAACTCGTTTACAAATGAAAAATATTCAAAAGTTCAACAATATAATTGTATTGAAAAGTTTTAATACAACCAAATGAAAATAGAATTGTTCTTTAGTTACTAGTTTGCAAAAGTTTACAAAGCAAGGAAGCAAAGATGAACTCGTCCGAATCACCCTAAATTTTCTTCATTCTTTTATTGATGAAACTGCAATATAGGCAATTATCAAATATTTATAAATTAATTTGATGCACATGTTATTGTGCAGTTTTATCAAAAGAACCATTCTATTTTCATTTACAGTTATTCACTTGGCAATAAATACTAAATAATAGTACGAAATACATCATTTTTTAAAACACATGGGTGGCCTAATAATTATGGCCAGTAGTGTATATATACATTTTGTGTGTGTGTGTGTGTGTGTGTGTGTGTGTGTGTGTGTGTGTGTGTGTGTGTGTTTGCAGGAAGTTGCTATGGTACCCTATTCTACAGTGGAATGAAATCTTACTCCTAACATAAATACTACCTGCTAGACTTCCGGGGAGGGAGTCTAGAGGTAGCTGAGAGACAGTCTAGAGGCAGTCGAGACGCAGCGTAACTATACAGTTCGGACGTACAGTTCTATTTGCTAATTACTAACACTCTACTTTTTATATATGGTCTGTTATTCTAATACACTGGTTGAACCTACCTTCTTGTTTCCGCATCTTTCTTCCTGGCCCAAACAGGCCACAACAACTCGGCAACGAAGAGTAAAAGATGTGTAACAGTATCTCAAACAAAAGTGTGGATGATACAACATAGTGGGGAATTATTAACTTTCGTCGTGTAGTGTCTGCTCTTTTGGCTTACCCAGGTTAGAATGGAAGAAAGAGAAAGTTGTGTGATGAAAATTGGTATCTCTGGTGTTAAGTGAGATTCATAAATAAAATTAAATTAGTTTAGATTATCACTTTCCACGGTATAGATAAAACAAACAAACAAACAAACAAACAGGCGGACAGATATTTTCTCAAGTTTGAACATTGGATTCGCTTTTGACTATATTTCATTTTCTGACAGTCTATCATAATAAAAAAAAAACTAGAACTTACGTGATTTAATGGCTACAATGTTATTCGCAGGAGCTCGAATGAATTTTGTATTCATTTGAGTCTCAGGGAATAACCTGCAGCTATTTTATGGGAAAGCCACACGAGATAAATCGATTCGGAAAGCAAAAGAAAAAAAAATCCTAGAGTTGGAGGCTAGGGCGAGTTGAATTTTCCTGCTTAGCTCATTTCAAGCAAGGTAGGTGTCGTAATTTCTTTACCCTAAACAATTTGGATAACGTTTTAGTTTTGACCGTAGGCAATTCAGCAACAACAAACAAATGTAAACCACTGTTTATATGCAAAAATGCTTATTACTATCGCCAACGTCAATGACAATGAATTTAGTCAGGGAAAGTTTTTTTTTCTTTTTATAAATTCAACTAGCAGTATAGCCCGGCGTTGCTCGAGTGTAATGAAAGCTTTAAAACTATTCCATGGTCCTGGAGCTCAGACTCTTTCGACGTTAGCACGAAAGACTAAAAAGCAATAGTTGTTTCCAATTAAAGCGAAACCGGAGACTGAAAGAAAAATGAATGGATGCAAGTCAAATTTTGATTTCCTGGTATCAGTATCAAATTTTCTGCACTATTGTAAGAACTGCAACCTTGAAACTTCTGAATATCGTTTATTATGTCTTTGTCTATGAGTGTATGAAATTTGATTAAAATCGGACCACTCCTTCTATAACCCGATTTTTTCGATTATCGATTTTCCATATTTATTGGGGGTACCTCGACACAAAAACTAGCTATGAACACTCGCAGACGCTTGTAGTACAACTGTGTAAATTTTCAAGAAAATCGGTTCAGCCGTTTCGAAGTCTATAGGTAACGGACACACACACAAACACACACACAGACAAAGTTCCATTTATAAATAAGTTTAGATTTGAAAACCTCATGCTCAAACTTATATGAAATTTTAATTTCCGTTACTAGTTTTAGCAGTAAAGAAGCCTTTTAAGTATAAGACTGGCACACCATCAGAGCGACATATTTTTGTTAATCGGTATCATCTATGCAAGTCAATAAAACCACTAAGACACAACGGGTTACACGGAGTTTAAGAATTTAGAACAGAAATATTAATAATGGGAGGGAAGTGGAACGGGTAATCAAGAGGACAATAAAAAGCGATTGACATTGCATTTAAATTTTTGAAGATTAAAATTGCCTTGAACGCATAGAGCCGAAAGGGAATTCCATAGGCGAGTAGTGCGAGAAAAGAAATTTTTAGCATAACATTTACAGTTACATATAGCCGGCTCAACTCTAAACTGATGAGATCTCCACACCAGTCTAGTACTACAATTTAATGAAAAATATCTAAGTCTTATAGCGAACATTCAAACAATTACCATGAACTTATTTATAGAAATGATACAGAAATCGACCTTACGTCGGTGGGAAAGAGACTGAAGACAATCCATAAGATTCTTTGGTTTTTATTAAAGCAAACTGCAGGGTCACCGGACCCTATGTGACAACAACATTTTAAGCATGGATGAATGGTAGACATAAAGATATGTAAGATACATTCTGAAGCGAATAATTGTCTCGCACGACACAGTGTAACAACTTACCTAGCAGTAGCCCAAGCAATTGATTAAATATATCCGTTTCACTTCATGTCAGCTGAGACCATTAGCCAGAGGAGGCGCAACGATTTACTTTCCTGGAGGTTAGCATCAGCTATGATGTAAGGCAGAGAATGTACAGATATACGAAGCCCAACATATGTATCATTAAACCATGTATATACCATGCAGACGCATCATTTAACCAAGTGTTTACCATGCAGAATCATTTAACCAAGTTAATACCATGCAGACGTATCATTTAACCATGTATATACCATGTAGACGCATCATTTAACCAAGTGTATACCATACATACACATCATTTAACCCAGTGTATACCATTCAGATGCAACATTTAACCAAGTTTATACCATGCAGAAGTATCATTTAACCAAGTGTATACCATGTAGACGCATGATTTAACCTCGTGTATACCATGCTGACGCATCATTTAACCAAGTGTTTACCATGCAGATGCATCATTTAAACAAGTGTATACCATGCAGACACCTCATTTAATCAAGTGTATACCATGCAGAAGCATCATAAACAAACATACTTACGGCAACATCACGTTGAAACACAGGTTCCCGTATGACCACCGAATTTAAACAACGTCAATCATTGTCAGTGCCTAGATAGGCGACCGCTTGTGAATATCAGGTGCTGTAAGCTTGGAAGTGCGAGCATTATAACAGATAATGTCTCGGAATTGTATCACTAAACCATTATTATCGCCAAGAAAATAAATTCATACAATCTAAAGTATTTCTGGCTTTAAATAACATGTAAATGTTGATAAACAGCAAAAAATGAATGAATCAATCAATAGTTAAATGTAACCGTCACTTCTACTCTGACAGTTTCTTTTCTAGAAACTTATAGCCTGTTGAACTCTTTTCTGTTTACTTGCTTCCCTGATAGCTGCAATCTCCAAAAATTTAAAAGCAATGTCAATTTCCCTCTTTTCTCTTCTTGAATGCAATCTTTTCTCTCCCTGTAACCACCTGCGCACTTATGGCGTCTTTTTTCTTGATTGAGGTGAAATAATTAAAAAAAAGATCAACCAGAGCCAAATCTGCGCGTTTTAATGAAAGTTTTTGTTAAAAACAGAGCAGCTTGAAATACGTTTAGCTTGAATGATTGATCGGTTTTTTACGGTTATGACCCATCGCCCGGTTCACACTCCACCCACGTCTATTGAACAGGTGAAGAGGCTCATCCCTTGTTTCCTGTTTAGGATGCTGTTTCCGGTTTTCTCTTTTCCAATCTTTTTACTCTTACGTAGCCCCCTGCGCATCAGTGGCATTATCGCTTTGCTTGGGGTGATATGATTAAAAAAAAAAAAAATTGTTTGGTTATTTAAAGGTAGAATATTTTTTTAGATTGTATCGACATCTTTGGAGATAATAATCATTTAGTGATACAAATCTTACTAATTAACCCGTATATTCCCAATGAATATTTGCTCAAAAGTAAATATAAGAAAGCCGACTGAAATTGAAACTCTCCTCTCTGATTAACAAATCCGGAGTTTTATTTATTACACCACCCGCACATCCAATCTTACAGCATCTGGTATTCTGAATTGGGCACCCATTGTGACGATAACCATTCACACTTACCAGAGGCAAAGCGTCCAAGGTGTTTTGCTTGTCGGGCTGCTGTGTTGTGATGAATGCGTGCGTAAACCCACGCCAGACAGTTCGTCACTTCATCAGCTGCGTCCTCTCCCCTCGCAAGTTTTTTTTTTTTTTAATCATATCACCCCAAGCAAGGCGATAACGCCACTGATGTGCAGGGGGCTACGTAAGGGTAAAAAGAATGGAAAAGAGAAAGCCGGAAACCACATCCTAAACTGGGAACAAGGGATGAGCCTCTTCACCTATTCAATAGACGTGGGTGGAGTGTGAACCGGGCGATAGATAGATCTATCTACTCCAATTGAGAGAAAAAACAACAAAGTGAGAAGATTGGTAAAGAGAAAGCCGGAAGCCACATCCTAAACAGGGAACAAGGGATGAGCCTCTTAATCTGTTCAATGGACGTGGGTGGAGTGTGAACCGGGCGATAGATAGATCTATCTACTCCAATTGAGAGAAAAAACAACAAAGTGAGAAGATTGGTAAAGAGAAAGCCGGAAACCACATCCTAAACAGGGAACAAGAGATGAGCCTCTTAACCTGTTCAATGGACGTGGGTGGAGTGTGAACCGGGCGATAGATAGATAACTTCGGTGATCATACGAGAACCGTTGTTTTAACGTGATATGGCCTAAGTCAAAATACTTTCAGTTCGTGCAACTCAGTTCGCCCAGACAGTCTCTGACTGAATGTTTTCCGATCTATCTAGTAGCCTCGGCTGTCTCATTTTTTAGACTTAGAAAAACTCTCCTGATTAACGGATATGATGTTTCTACTACTTCCACTTATGGAGAGATATGCATAATGCGCGGTTATTATTATTATTACTCCTTTCCAGTCTTCTTCTTTTTTTTTTTTTTTTTTTTTTTTGACAAAATCTTACAATCTGGTAATTAATGCCTGTGTAGTGAGTCACAATCAGCAACTTTATGTGTTATGTAATTTTCTTCTGCTTCTATACGTTCATCCCTTCCCGGGTTGTTCTCGCCGTTTTTAAGAGGCATCCTTTTTTGTATATGTTTCTATAAGGAGTCAATCAATTCCTCATACGATCTTAATATCTGTTAATTAATTCATGAATGGTGTGTCTCAAAAAATACCTTTAAATATTGGGCATTTTTATCTGACTATAAGCAGTCATCACTTACCGGATCATTCTTGCTGTTTTTAAGAGTCTTCACAGTCTCTTTATCTTTGCTTCTCATGTGTCCCTCACAATACTAAATCCGCCAATAAAAACAGGTTTTTGACTTTTTCAACTTCCAAAATCTGATGAGGGCAAAACAGTGCGTCGTAGTTGGTTATTTTCTTTCCTTACTCTTACTCAGTTATTATTATGTCATTTTTCACCATATTTCAATTTCTGCTATGGTCAAACTACCTGCCAAGTCTGCGGGAAGACCTAAGGCAGGTCGTGGTGTGTTATTGATGCTATTATTATTATTATTATTATTATTATTATTATTATTATTATTAATTTATTGTAATTATTATTTAAAGAAAGATTTCGCAGAAAACGAAAAATGTTTGCAGTTTTTCAAAATCGGAACGAGAAACCGGAGAGCCGATTTCGAATTCCAGTTGAATTCGTTGCACTAATTTAAGCGCAAATATTCTTGAAATTGTATGAATCTGTATCTTCTCCCTCTAGCTATGGATAAAATAGCAAGACAGACTGAGTTCTATAGGTTTGGGTACCAGCATGTTTAGAAGAAAGAAAACACTGAATTGAAATTAGCCTGAAAAGGGTTAGCCCCTGTCAGTCTGTCAGGCCCAAAGAAATACTACTTCTACTGCGGCAGCAGTACATGTGGTGCCCCTACGACTCTAATGAAGCATGAAATATTTGGATCTGGAAGTAGCCTATACCGATGTTTTTTTTTTTTTTATATATTGTCGATCTCTATCTTCTGATGTCTGATAGAAATCAGTAAAAGAAGTTGTTGAAGTGATGTGTAACGTTCGAAATAAAAGAGTAATATATAGTGAGTCACAATCAGCAACCTTATGTGTTATGTAATTTTCTTCTGCTTCTATACGTTTATCTCTTCCCGGGATATCCTTGCAGTTTCGAAGAGGCATCCTTTTTGTAAATGTTTCAAAAAGGATTCAATCAATTCCTTATACGATCTTGATATATCCCGAATGCAGTATAAAAGGATTAATTGAAGAATGGAACTCCACACCAGGAATAAGAAATACAGATGTATTGTACTAAGGTACAATTAACAATAATACGCTTATAGTCAAGGCACGGGTTGGAGCGGAATCGACTATAGTGAATAGTAACGCTCAAAATAAAAGAGTAAAAAAGACTTTACCGCCCCATAGCCAAAATTCTTGGAAAAAGCTTGACATCAAAAGAGAGCAAGTCACTAACAATTAGCAAATTACAGTATTTACATTATTTGGACTATTGTCCTCAATTTTTTGCCATTAACATCAAAAATACTAGAGAAAACAGTTAACATAAAAAAAAATTGCAATATGAACAATAAAAAAAATACTGGACATTAGGTTTATAAGTCCCCAAAATTCAGTTGTTCTTGTCCTTAAGGACACATGGCCCAGACGTTGTTTAGTTCTTGACTTAACTCTTAGAGTTGTGAATTCAATGCCTGACTACTGAACAAATAACTTGCAGGGTTAGAGGGTTCCCGAAACGTATGGAGTTCATATACCCCAGTGATCGTAATAAAGGGTTAAGTTCGAAATTCCTAGCACCTGAAGAAGGCCGGAACGTACAACGGCCGAAACGTCGTAAAAATGGCAACAATAGTCCGAATAATATAAATACTGTAAATACTACCGCATCTCAGAAACATAAACAAATAATAAGCAAATTATTTAGAGTTTCTGAATATTTGTTCTTTTATTGTTCTCGCTCTTCAGTGTTTCTCTTATATTCTTTCACACTCAGTAACCAATTGCGTTTTAGTAGCTTTATTGCCTTGCTTGAGTGGAATGATTAAAAAGTAAAATTAATCCGGTATAGAAATGGGTCTTTAGCGTGTATTATTATCTTTGATTAGGCGGAAGTGAGGATATGGGCATAATTGATTAGTAGGTTGAATATACAAATCACTTCTGAAAAGCGCGGACATCGAATGAACAAGGCACTCTTGACATTTCAGATCGCTATTTACGACAGCCCAGTGGTGAAAAGATAACAAGTTTTGCGATGAAGCAACGGCGAGTCCAACGGGGAAGCCTAGTAGCGATAATTACGACGCCTACAGCTTGGAAAAACTCTCAATTTTCTTTAACAAAAGCATTCCAAGCTATTGACGAATTCACTTCGGCGTGGTGTAATGGTTAGCAAAGCTGTTTCGCTACATAAATTACGACTGAAAAGTGAGTTGGATCTTCACTGGGAGCCGCATATGTTTGGCCTTATGCCACATCTAAGCTATGCAGAGGAACTCACCATTTCAAGCTATTTGATTATTACTACGATCATTTTTGTCTTACAGAAGAGGAGGCCTTGAGCCAAACTGCATTTTTTTTTTCAAATAAGCCCTTTTATCGAAATATTGTCAAAGCACATTTTAACGGTAACTAATTAAAAATCATAACTGAAGTAGATTATTATTATTATTATTATTATTATTATTATCTCTTCTATACACACACTATCTCTCTCTCTCTCTCTCTCACACACACACACACACACACACACACAGAGGTACACACATGCGCATACATATACATACATATATATATGCAGGTTTCATTGAAAATGACAGACAATGAATTATCATTAAGTCTTTTATATAATTTTTCATGTGCTGTTATGATTTTTTTTTATTTTCAGAACTCAAATAATATAAGAATTATCCGAAGGTTTTTTTTTTTAGCCATTATCAAGAATTAATTTTGTTTTACTTGTAACTAAATATGTGTAAAGTTTATGTATAAAGAGTCATGTGTATGTTATGTTCCGAACATGGTAGGTTCATTGTTACCGTGTTCATAATTGATATTATTAAGAGTATGATTTCTCTTCTTTTAGATAGATAGATAGAAAAGCAGACAGAGAACTAGAATTAGATAGATAGATAGATAAATAGATAGAGAGAGAAAGCATAAAGAAGTTTGACTAGTTTGACTTTTCACATGATGTCACCTTGAGTGAGTTGAGGTTGATTCCATCAAACGTGACGAATTCCGGAATTCAAAACCATTATGTATAATTTCGCACAGAACAATTCTTCTTAAAAACGAATGTTGCAACATTCGAAATTACTCTTTAAAAATGACGTCATATAAAAGTTAATATGGAGTCTGGAAAATTTTCCGATAAAACAAAACAACACATTCGGAATTTTCTTCAGGTGGTATTTTAAAAATATATGGTGAAAATGATATATTTTAGAAAATATGAGATGAATTCATGGTTATTTAGAAAGTTAAGGAGGGTGGTTGGAGTAAGTTAGACAATATGATTGTGAACGTGTCCGTATTACTCAATCAAAAGTGAGAATTAGGTTGAATTATGGCGTTAAACATTTAAGTTGCGTGGAGGACGTTGTTGCTTTATGTCATAACATGACACTTTTTATTTTGTCTTTGCGACTCTGTATTGTGCACCTTTTTTTATAAAAGTAAATGCATGAACAGTAGATTTTTAATCTATCGGTTCTTTCAATGCATATTACTTATAATATATATATATATATATATATATATAGTCATCCACAGACAGATCTCTTTTGCTGTATCACAGCTCATCAGTAGGGTTATACAGCCGATTGCTTTTTACCCAGGATTGAATCCCGACTGAATTGGCGCCAGTCGGCGATTCTACCTCTGAGCTACGAGCTCTCGGTAAAAGGAGGCAGACTTTTTAGCGTGTATATTGTCATTATACACGCCCAATAGCTGAGAGTGTTCTAATTCATTGCTGAATGAATATATATATATATATATATATATATATATATATATATATATATATATATATATATTATGGCAGCGTAGGATTTATTATGTTGCACGTGTTTATATACATGAGGCAAGGATGCCACTGCTTTATCAAAACTTGTAACTTTTAGAACATTCATGAATGTTCATCTGCTCAAGGTCAGTCAAAGCATGAGGAGAGCTCAATGTGTCCTAATTCAGAATCTGTAGAAAAATAAAGCGAGCGAGTAATCTTCAATTTTTTTTAAATTTTGTTTGGATTGTGATTAGGTTGTTATGGGATGAGATGGACTTTGTGCTATACATAATCAAAGATTGAAGTGATGGATTTAACTGTTTCCTTTTAATTTTTTAACTTATTTGTTGTTGTGTATGTTGGCTTGGGGAAGTATTAATTGTTGTTGGAAAGACGAGATTTGGGGGGAAAAACCTTTGGTGTAAGTGCGTGTGTGTTTGTACATGCGTGCCGGATTTTAGTGTACACTACCGGCCATAATTATTAGGCAACCCCAGCTTTTAAAAGAAATGATGCATTTCAAACTTTTTTTAGTGGATAATTCTAAATGAAAATAGAATGGTTCTTTTGTTATTATTAGCTTGCAAAATTTTACAAGGCAAAGAAGCAAAGATGAACTGATCCGAATCACCTTAAATTTTCTTCATTCTTTCGTTGATGAAACTGCAATATAGGTAATTATTAAATATTTATAAATTCATTTGATGCACACGTTATAATGCGGTATTAACAAAAGAAGCATTCTATTTTCATTTACAATTATTCACTTGGCAATAAATACTAAAAATAGTATGAAATGCATCATTTTTTAAGTGGCCTAATTTTATGGCCGGTAATCTAGGTCATTTTGTAGTGTCTGTGTGTATAATTCCTTAAGATGTTAGTTAGATATTAACGTGACTGTGTACTTGTGCATTAAACAGAACAGAAAGAGTACGACTGAGCAGTGAGTTTGCCTTCACATCGAATAAGGCGTTTGAAGCCAAGTAGAAAATCGTGAAAATTCTTCCTGAAATTATGTTATGCTACGACTACTTTCGGCCATCTTTGCTTATTTTTGCGGGAAAATATAACCGAGAAATACCGGTGACAAGGATGACGTTGTCAACAGTCCGAAGACTAAAATGACAGTTTTGAGTTCAGCTACTATGGCTGCGAATCGGATTTTAGTGTCAAATGGTTAAAATAAACTTACAATTATTTTAGCACAGACATAACAAAATCGAAATAATTTGTTTATTGACAACGGGTTGGTGTTACGTGTAACAAAAAAAATGATTGACCAAAACTCAAAGATAAATCACAGACAAATATTTAATTTATAAAACACACCAAATAGAATATTTACAAATATGCAATTTTTGTTGCAGTAAAAACAAGAAACATAGAGGAGAGAAGGGGAAGATAAGGTCAGTAAATTTACCCAGTTAAGTTGGCGAGAAAGTTAAGTGCTATACTTTTTGGAAATTCTCAAATGAGTATAAAAAGAATAATTTTAAGTATGGTCAATGAAAGAATCAAAAATATGTATTTACCCATATAGTTCGATGAGGTTCTCTTTCAGATTTTAGTTAGTCGGCAACTTCTTATAGATTCTTTTGGCTGGATATTAATCCTTGAATCATAACCGGAGTCGTTAACATCAGCAAACAACTGACTGTTTTCTGCCGAAATAATATTTTTGTAGGGGCTAACACCTAATTTGCATATTTCTAGAATTCTCTTGATTTTACTGGAACATTCTCGATCATTCTAGTACCTTTCAAACGTTCTATTTCTAATTTTCTTATTTTTACGACTACTTCCTGGGAAAATTTTTTATTTGTAATAACCGGTAGGACTCAATAGAATCCCTTACTACAACTTTTAAACATTATTATTATTATTATTATTATTATTATTATTATTATTATTATTTTATATAAATACATCCTCGTAACAGATGGTTTGTTTTGAAGTAAAGTCTTTTTCCAAGATTTTCGGCTAAGGAATGGTGAAATCTGTTTTACTCTATCACTTAGAGCCTAACACATAATTTTGGTAAGTTCATTTACAAATTTCTATCAGATGGCTTATTGACCCCAGGAAAAAGTTACCAAAAGAATTTTATCTCATTTCTTGTCCGTTAATAAGAGGAGACAACACGATTGCTGCTTGATCATTCTACGTTACACACACACACACACACACACACACACACACACACACACACATATATATATATATACATTTATATATATATATATATATATATATATATATATATATATGAAATGATTTACTTAACATTATTTTTGATCGATACTCATATTTAAGTAGATATTCTGTTTTTTTGTTGTTGTTTTTTTTTAATTAAACACTATTATATACTTATGTCTACCGGTCTGATTATTTACGATAAATTGTTATTACGAAAATGTGTGTAAAATTTAAAATTTAAAAATTTATCGTGAATGATCAAGCCGGTAGATATAAATATATAATACTAGTTAGTTAAAAGAAAACGGAATATCTACTTAAATATGAGTATCGATCAAAAATAATGTTCAAACAAATCATTTCAAATTGTCGGTTGTTTATATTCAAGTTTCGTTAATATTCGTTAATTTCCGTAATATATATATATATATATATATATATATATATATATATATATATATATATATATAAATTTAAAATGAAGTCTGAAAACAGCCGTACCTAAACAAAAAAATGCTCAAATACAAAATTAAAAATCGAATACGTACAGGTGAGACATTTAGGAAAAGGCTAAAATGCCAACCAACCAAATAGGGTTTCGAACGAGAGATCTTTTCAGATAAATAGAAGGATGAACAAACTATAAATATAGCATACGATAAAACTATATATATATATATATATATATATATATATATATGTGTGTGTGTGTGTGTGTGTGTGTGTGTGTGTGTGTGTGTGTGTGTTATATCCCGGGAACGATATAAATAACAAGGTAAATTCCAAGTGGAAATATTTACACAACATGTAAGGGGTAAACACATAACAGAGATTATTGTACAGAAAAGTCATAGTAACAGAGTTCGTAAAATGGTAAGTCAATACGGAATGGGATCGTAAGTCGAATAGCCTCGTACTTCCTTTATTTTAATTATTTTAACAATATTTTTTTAAATTAGCATTCATTTTTAAAATAATAGTAAGAGTAGTTAATTTTTCAAATTGTATTAAAATTATGATGTACAATTTTTTTTTTTTGTACCGTAAATATATCCCAGTATATTTGAAATTAAATTTTTTCCATGTTTTTCTAAGAGAACAGTTAGGTGGTTTGAGACGCTATTACGAGAAATGGTGTCAACATTTATTTCTCATGATTCTGTATTTCCTTCTATTGTATCTCTTTGTCTTTTCTTTTTCTCTTCTTTCCATTCAGTTTTTTCTGTTTCCCCTTTTTTCTTTTTTTTCTCTTTTTTTCTTTTCTCCCTTTTTTTACTTCTTTTTTTTCTCCTCTTTACATTAATCAATCGTCTATCTTTTCTGTATCGTTGCTTTCCTCTTTCTTTGGAGTTCTTTTTCGAATAAGCGAGAAACTTTCGTAAATAGCCGTTACAAATGTCTATTCTAATATGGCTATGTGAGCGTCTATGTAAAATTAAATAAAAGAAAATAATTTTGGGGCGTGGGGGTATATTTTGAGGACCAACTGTTGTATCATTTGGGTCTGACGAGCCGCGACAATAACATCAGGACGCGGCGAAATATGTATTACCTATTGTAGTTAACAAGGATGGTAATAACCGCATTAAGTGGAAAATCTTTCGTAGAAGGTAAATAAAGAAGAAAAGAGAAGAAAATAAAAAAGAAATCAAGAAAAGGAAAAGAAAGAGGAAAGAAAAGAAAGTCAAAGAAGAAAAAAGTCATAGGACGTTAACTCTACTATAAAGAAAATAAAGTATGAGAAAAATATACACAGAGACAAAAGAAATGGAAAGTAAAGCAAAAACAAACGAGAAAATAGGTTTAAGCCAATTAAATAATGCGAAATAGTAGAATTCAAATTAGAATGTAAATGAGGTGCTAACAGATATTAACCAGTGAGAAGAATGTTGCATTTCAATATTTATGGCATTTTTAAATGAAAGCAAAAAATTAAACAAAAAATTATTCATAGAACGTAAAAAAGATTTGTTAAAAGCAAAGGTAAGGACTTAAATGAAACTGACTTAATATTATAAATTAGAATAAAAAATGAATTTAAAACTCTCTCTCTCTCTCTCTCTCTCTCTCTATATATATATATATATATATATATATATATATAATATTAACAATAGCAACAACAATACCAATAGTAACCGAACTCTGCCGAAACAAGTATTAATTAAGCTATAATTTAAATCATCTTGTACAACCCACCGAGAACGAACTCGGAGGGAAAATAAGGGGATGTAAAAAAACAAAAAAACAAACGAAGTACATGAACAAAAAGTCAAGCACTCGCAAGAAAGTAATCTATTCTAATTTAGATATTATACTGTATTCGATAATTACTGAAAGCATGTTTAGCCATGTATTATCTTTCATATCGAATATTCTTTCTTTTACTGTAATGACAATAGTTTCTATATATATAATCCACATATAAGTCTGTTTCACTGTATCACAGATTATCCCTGACGAAACCGTGGTAGGTTGTTGGTTCTTGCTCAGATTTTCTGTATATATATATATATATATATATATATATAAATTGTAATTTTGTTATTACAATGGTTTATAAAAACATGATATCACTACACAAAAATTTTCATGCTTCAGAATTTTTGTTTAGTGATATTATGTTTTATAAAAGATTGTAATAACAAAGTTAGAATATTAAGCATTACTCTGCATCGAGCACTCTTTATAAAGCAAATGCTTGAACAGTGGGTTGTTTAATCTGCCTGTTCTTCCACCTTTCTGTAATATATATATATATTGCTCGGGTGTAATGAAAACTTTAAAACTAATTCATGTTCCTGGAGCTCAGACTCTTTGGACGTTGGCACGAAAGACTAAAAACAATAGTTGTTTCCAGTTAAAGCGAAACCGTAGACTGAAAGAAAAATGAATGGATGTAAGTCAAATTTTGATTTCTTGGTATTGATATCAAATTTTCTGCGCTATTGTAAGAACTGCAACCTTGAAACTCCTGAATATCGTTTCTTATATCTTTGTCTATGAGTGTATGAAATTTGATTAAAATCGGACCACTCTTTCTATAACCCGGTTTTTTAGATTATACATTTTCGATATTTATCGGGGGTACCTTGACACAAAACCTAGCTAAGAACACTCGCAGACGCTTATAGTACAACTGTGTAAATTTTCATGAAAATCGGTTCAGCCGTTTTGGAATCTATAGGTAACGGATGCACACACCCACACAGACACACACAGACAAAGTTTCATTTCTAAATAAATTTATACATATATATATATATATATATATATATATATATATATAACTTGTCGTTACACTTGTTTCGAAAAACCCTCCGAGTACATACGCGGAAGGAAAAACTGGTAATAAAAAAAGAACGAACTAAGCACCCGAGCATCAGTCAAAGTACGTAGCCCAAAGAAAAAAAGCCGAGACGATTAACCTAAAACAAAAGCGCTCGATACGCAAGTAGAGCAAAGTAAAGAACTAACCTAGAGAGCCAACGAACCTATCAAGGTTTCAGCAAATTGGATTTTCAGGGAAAGTTGACTGAGACTTGGTTGGTGCGTTGGCTCTCTAGGTTAGTTATTTACTATATATATATATATATATATATATATATATATATATATTGTTATGTCGCAAAGTATAAATGAATAACTCAACAACAGAATCAGAATATAAGTTGTATTCCGCGGAAAGACGGTTAGTATGTACAGAAGTGATTAGTACTATTTACAATAGAAAGATACAAGAGTCCAATCCGTCGTAAGTCGTGTGTATACGTGATTACTTCCGGTACGCCACCGGAAGTTTGACTAACTCTTCATTGACTCGCACTGACTCTTCAGTAACTCATGAGAGACTCTGAAGTGACTCTCTACGACTCTATATTTAGTTGTCCCTCCCAGTAAGGGCAACATATGACACATGGTCAGTTTATATCTGGGCTTTCCGGCCAAAAAATGTCTGTCTATTATTCCCCAGTCGTGCTTCTACCCTTCGGCGGAACCACGACTGGGTTAATGCTCTCTGCTCGGAAGCAGAGAGCGCCCTCTACCCGAAGGCAGAGTGCTGACAGTGTCATAGAGTCGTCAATCTAGTGACTCTCTACGAATCTCTTGTAGAGAATCCACCATTGCTATATATAGCAATGGGAACAGTCCATTTGTAGTCAAATAGGAGCGGCGCCCTAACATATATTCTCCGGTTATCGTGTTTAATGCTCTCGATTCGGTTATGAAATTGACTATTCTTGACTGCTAGCGTATTTACATTCTGTAAAAATATGACGCGAAAATAATTGCCTTTCTCTGTCGTGTGCCGATAGCTTGGTGGGTTGATGACAAGCCAGTTTGGTTTCAGTCCCGCCTTGAGGCGAACGGTTAATCTAGCCGCACGGATAAGCTGTGATACAGTGAAACAGGCTTATATACTGTTTCCGTAACAAACTGTTTTTTTATGGGGTAAGGTTGTTAGCCCTGCGCCAAACCCCCAAGTCTGGAGCAAGGTTATTTTCTAAGCATAGCTTAGACGTGACACATGGCCGAATGTAGGGGGTACCCAGTGAGGATCGAACTCACTACTCAGTTATAATGATTCTAGCGAGACGAGCTTGCTAACCATTACAACAATATAATGTAAATAAATAGATAATATGACATAAGAATTGAGATTATAAATAAGAGGATTTTAGTTGTATTGTAAAATTAATTCGTTAATATGTTTACAATTAACTGTAGTCTCATATGTTTTGGGTTAATAATCTAACTAAAATCCTCTAAATTATAATCTCTCTTCTTAATTTATATCATTTCTATCTACATTATATTACCATTTGTGATCAATTCTAGCTTTAGGTATTTGTAGTAAAGTGGCTGACACACATGCAGTACTCTCAATGATCGAAATGCCAATGGTCTAAAATGGTTTATTTAAGTAAAGAATAGTAGCATAATAAGGCGTAATATTCGATTGTCATTCGAGTAATATTCGGACTGATTACTTCGGTGACCTTTGCTATCTAAACCCCTCCTCTATGTGTTGTAAGGCCTGTCTTGTCTGCATTGTAAATATTATACTGTTTCGTGTATATCACTTTAGCACCGGATACAGTGATGAATAATACTGCAGCCCACTTTCTCTGTGTCTCGTGTTCACCTTGGTGATACAAAAGTATTATTTTGTATTCGATATTTACTGATTGTATGTTTAGCCATGTATTAGCTAATTATAATTACTATTCTTTCTCTTAATGTACTGATAGCAGTTTCTAAAATAAAGTCTATATATATATATATATATATATATATATAATCTATCTATCTATCTATCTATCTATCTATCTATCTACAGATATATATATATATAGATAGATAGATAGATAGATAAATAGATAGATAGATAGATAGATAGATAGATAGATAGATAGATAGTGAAAAACAAGATAGATAGATAGATAGATAGATAGATAGATAGTGAAAAACAAGATAGATAGATAGATAGATAGATAGATAGATAGATAGATAGTGAAAAAAAATAGATAGATAGATAGACAGATAGATAGTGAAAAAAACAAGATAGATAGATAGATAGATAGATAGTGAAAAAAACAAGATAGATAGATAGATAGATAGATAGATAGTGAAAAACAAGATAGATAGATAGATAGATAGATAGATAGATAGATAGATAGATAGTGAAAAAAAACTAGATAGATAGATAGACAGATAGATAGTGAAAAAAACAAGATAGATAGATAGATAGATAGATAGATAGATAGATAGATAGATAGATAGTGAAAAAAACAAGATAGATAGATAGATAGATAGATAGATTGATAGATAGATAGATAGATAGTGAAAAAAACTAGATAGATAGATAGATAGATAGTGAAAAAAAAACTAAATAGATAGATAGACAGATAGATAGTGAAAAAAACAAGATAGATAGATAGATAGATAGATAGATAGATAGATAGATAGATAGATAGATAGATAAAAAAAACAAGATAGATAGATAGATAGATAGATAGATAGATAGATAGATAGATAGATAGATAGAAAAGCAAACAGAACAAAAGTTTTTCTGAAACAAATTGTTTCAGAACAATTCTGTTCTTTTTCAGATGATACGTTAAAATCAACAGTGAAAATGATTTATTTTGGAAATATAAAGTATTATAATAATCTTATATTTTCAAAGTAAATAATTTTAACCATTAATTTCTTTAGAAATATTACTTATGAAGAACAGTATTGTTCTGAAACATGAAAATGTTTGTGTTGTGATATTATGCTTTTATAAACAAAAATGTTGAATGAACATTTCAACATGAAATCCCTAAGAGAGATTTCACGTCTCCTGAGCAACACATTTTGAAATGGAACTGTGTTGCTGAGGAGTCGTGAATTCTCTCTTAGGGATTTCATGTTGAAATGTTCATTCAACATTTTTGAATTTTGAAAAATTACTTTAATTTATATTGGCTCTGTAAATTTAATACATTGAGCTCTCCTCCTGTATCATTTTTTTACTATTAAAATTTTTAAATATAAATTAGGATCAGGTTTTTGGAATTTACCATCCTACTTTTTCCATTTAGGTTTAAAGAAGAATATATATATATATATATATATATATATATATATATATATATATATATATATATTTTAATTCTTCGAAACATTAATTAGTATTAACCAAAATATCTAAACTTATTTATAAATGGAACTTTGTCTCTGTGTGTGTGGATCCGTTAGCTATAGACTCCGAAACGGCTGAACCAATTTTCTTGAAAAGTTACACAGTTGTACTACAAGCGTCTGTGAGTGTTCCTTAGCTAGGTTTTGTGACGAGGTACTCCTGATAAATATCGAAAAGCGATAATCGAAAAAATCAGGTAATAGAAGGAGTGGTCCGATTTGAATCAAATTTCATACACTCATAGACAAAGACATAAGAAACGATATTCAGAAGTTTCAAGGTTGCAGTTCTTACAATAGCTCAGAAATTTTGATATCGATACCAGGAAACCAAAATTTGATTTACATCCATTCATTTTTCTTTCAGTCTACTGTTTCGCTTTAACTGGAAATAACTATTGCTTTTTAGTCTTTCGTGCCAACGTCCAAAGAGTCTGAGCTCCAGGACCATGGATTAGTTTTAAAGCTTTCATTACACCCGTGCAACGCAGGGCTATACTGCTAGTCAGTTATAAGTATAAATATATGGAGGAATAATTCTTCAATCCATTTACTTGGTATAACTCAAACAGAACTTATAAATATATTTGGGATAGATAATTCTTCTAAAATATTTCACACTTCGTCCAACCATCTCTTCTTAATTAGATTGTGAATTCACATTGTCTGACACAGAAGATTAGGATTCTTTGCTTTACTCCTTGTAATAAAAGAAAATTGTCATGACCAGAATCAATGGACAGACACTATAATAAACCTCAAGTCGCTTCAGGTTAAAAGCATGTCCGCTTCTCCTGATACATATGCTAGTCTTTAATTTAATTCTGTGTTTTCTGTTTAGCGAACGTCAATAGTTTTGGCCCTGAATCACTCAAAACGTTTCCTTGTACCAAAGTGAAATGAGCTTTGTAAATATCAACAGCCAAACACCGAACAACACACTATCGATCTTATGGAAACCTGGCGTTCTAAAGAGGTCCTGGGCATGACGGTAAATTGCATCCGGCAACAAGGCCTCAAATTGGGAGGTTGTGAGGAGCATGGAACCACCTCTTAATGGCTGTTGTTCCCAGGTCCACCCTGACACTAAGTGGGAGCACCTGTGTGGTCAACACACTATGAAAGTATGAAAATAGGTATTTATAGAAATATATACATAAAAATAGACTTTTCTAGAAATATATACATTTTAAAGGAAAAATATTACCGACAATACATTTTTAAGAAAAAATTATTACCATACACGTTAACCATCCGTCCGTGCATGGAGTACTGCTGCCATTTATGGTCATGTGCCCCTGCCGTTCTCCTCAGTGTTCTTGACAGGTTCCAAAGGAAAGTCTGTAATGTGATAGGTACTGATCTGGCGGCTCGACTGCAGCCACTTCCCCACCGTCGAAATGTGGCCTCCCTTTTTCTGTTCTATAAATACTTTCATGGCTTCTGCTCGGACGAACTTAAGTCACTGGTACCTCCTCAGCAGGTGTTTACTCGTGCAACCAGACTGGCAACTGGGTCCCACCCATTCACAGTCAGGTTAGCCAAATGCAGACGACAATTCTACTCCTGCAGCTTCTTCTCTCACACTTCCCGCTTGTGGAACTCGCTCCCATATTCTTGCTTTCCAGACGGCTACAACCGCCAGAAATTTAAATGCAAAGTCAATACTCATCTACTAACCACTGGACTCTAGCTCTCTCCCCACCCCCTATAACCTTCCCTTTCTCTCCACCTATGTATCTGTCATCGCACCTGCATTCTCAGCTTTCTATTGCTCCTTTCTAACTAGTTTGTACTCCTCACTCTTTTTTAATTAATCTTTTTACAGTTATGTAGCCCCCCCCCCCCCCGCACATCAGTGGCATTTCTGCCTTGCTCCGGGTGAGATGATGAATAAAATAAAACACATTTTTTAAGGAAAAATTTCTCGGTTAAACATTTTTAAATACAAAACTAGAAGACATTTTCAGTTTTCTAAAATAAAAAAAAGAATAAAAACAAAAACATTTTCATTAAAATCTGACTAAATCAACTCACTATAACCGAATATTAAAAAACAAAAAAAGAAAAACCTTGAAACCACACGTTTTTGGCATTAAATGACCCACGGAAGTTGATATGCCGTTAAACAAAATTTAAATTTAAACTACTAAAGAAGTGAGTTCAATTCTCACATAACGAAACTGTTCTCTTTTAATTATCCGAGAGAACCCTTTTTACCTTCGATCAACATGGCTGATGCTAACCTTCATGGGGTTGATTCTTCTTCTTCTTCTTCTTCTTCTTCCTCTATGTGCTTTGTCCTTTCAGGACGTAAGCGATCATAGCCTTCCACGTCTCCCTATCTCTGGTGGCTCTGATCACACTTTCTCCTGTAACATCTCGCAACCTCCGTTCTCTCATCCACCTGATCAGATCCTTCAAATATGTTATCCGATGCTTTCCTCTATCTCTTTTTCCCTCTGGCCTGTTAGTATCAGTCTCTCCAAGTCCTCTTCCCTTATTGCATGTCCCAGGAACTTTAGTTATCTCTTCCTGATGCTCAGTATTCATTTCTTTTACGTCTCTATCCTTTCCAAAACCTTGTCATTGCTCACATGCTCGGTCCGTGATATCCGCAGCATCCTTCTGTAGAACTACATTTCAGCTGCTTCCAGTTTTTCTTCATCTTTGAGGATATTGTCCAACATTCACTGCCATATTGAAGAACCGACATCACATAGCAATCTAATAAATATTCGCTTCTTTGTTTCTAGTGAAAGTTTCCTCTCTCTTAATACTTTACTCAGCTTCTGGAACGCTTCCATAGCTAAGGAAATTTGCCTTCGGATCACTGTGTCGCACTTTCGTTTTCTGTTAGAACACTTCCTAGGTATTTAAATTTTTGTACTTGCTTGATTTTAGTATCTGCTAACGGTATTTGGAATTTTGGGCTGCTCTTTTTGCTGATGACCATGCATTCGGTTTTCTTGCAGATTATTTGTAGTCCTTTTTTGTCACTCTCTTCAACTATTTTCTTTAGAAGGTCTTGTAGTATCCTTTCCGTATCTGCAATCAGCACTGTATCGTCTGCCTACCGTAAGTTATCTAAATTGTGGCCTCTGATTAAAAATCCTGGTATAACATCTAGGATCCTCAAAATAGTTCGCTGTACAAGTTCAGCAGATCCGGTGAAAATACGCCTCCTCGGACTAAACTTTTGCGCTATGAATCGGAAAGATCATATTTATTCATTTGCTAGGTTTGCTTCTAAAAAAAGTTGGTTCACTGTGTCCTGCTACGCATTTCTTGTCTCCAGATTGTCCTGCATATCTCTAAGTCTGCAATTCATCCATGCTTTGAATATTGCCGCTACATTTGGTCAAGTGATCCTATTATTTATTTTAATATTCTTAATAAAACCTAAAGCAGAATCTGCAATGATATTGTTCCTTATCTGACACCACGGCTATAGTCATTTTCCCACCGTCGTAATATAACTCTACTGTGTCTTTTATAAATATTTTCGTGAAAATTGTTCTAATGAACAATTCTATAATAACTTGACATTACAGATTAAAACGCTGCTTTAGATTGACGGCAAGATTTCATCATTTTACAGTTGAAATAGCGAAATGTAACCGTAAGTTCTATGCTTACCGCTACTTCCATCGCACTTCTCATTGGATGAACTTTCTTCCAGTTTCTTGCTTCCCTGTAAACTTTGATTTTTTAAAATTTAAATGCAATGTTAATCGTTATCTACTGTCTTCTTAATATGTATTCCTCCGTTGTTATCTCAATTTTTTTTCTTATATTCGCTTACATTCACTGACTCCTTGTTTCTCAGTTACCTGGATCGGCGTGAAATGATTTTAAAAAATCCTTCACGCATATTTCTTCACGGTAAGCAAAATAGATGTGTATGGATGTGCGTTGTGGTGTAGTGGATATCGATTCGGAACGACAAATCGGGATGTCGAGTTCAAATTCAAGTTAAATTCCTTACATTCAGTTACGCACAAATATCCTTGGGAAAGGTATTAATCCGTCTCTTACCTCCAGTTTTGGATTAAATAATAGCAAAGATTGGGTTCTATAACCTTGGCTGGCAACCAATCTACCGTAGAAAGCAATGGCAACCTACTGCGAGATAATCTTCCACCCAGTCAGTCATGTCTCTTTCAAGACATGATCGCCCAAAGCGTGTATCACGTATGGCACTTAACTGACTGACTGAATATAATAGTTGGAAATGTGAATGAGTTTTATATTGTTATGAAGTAATATACTGATCCCCCACTAATTACAACAATAATATAATACATCTCTTCCTCTTGAAGCTATGAGTCAAATAACAGGTCAGATGGGGTTCTATAGCATTGGCAACCAGTCTATCACAGAAAGCAATGCCAACCTACTGCGGGATAATCTTCTGCCCAGTCAGTCATGTCTCTTTCGAGACATGATCGCCCAAAGCCTGTAACACGTATGGCACTTAACTGACTGACTGAAATGATGCTCGGAAAGTCTGTCGCTTACACAACCTTGGTTTCAAGCTTTCGGTATCTTCAGACATTTTGTATCAACTTATTCTCTAACGTTTTTTGAAACGAACAAAAGGAATCTTCAGAACGCACAAGTGGAAGTTTAAAATAATTTAAATTTCAAAATAAGTTTTGCAAGAATTTTAAACACTTTCATCCGTGTTTGTATATATATATATATATATATATATATATATATTTTCTGAGATGCTTACATCTGGATACTAAATAAAAGGTCCGGAGTAATGTAAGGATATAAATATATCAGAAAATATGTTAGGATCATACAAACCCGGATGAAAGTGTTTACGATCCTTGAAAATCTCCTCACTTATTATGAAATTTCAGTTATTTTAAACGTGCAGTTGTGCGTTCTGAATGTTGCTGTTTTATGTTTGAAAAAAAGGAAACTTTGCTGAATCAGTTGATATAAAACGTCTGAAGATATGGGAAAGTTGAAACCAAGGTTGCGTAATCAACTGTATACTTATCTGATTCAGTTCTGAACAATATCTGGTTAATAATATATATATATATATATATATATATATATATATATATATATATGCGGTGTAGATATAGAAGAATCCAAAGGAAGGAGAGCTCTAAATGTATACATATATTTTAATGGTTGTTCCAATGGTTTATAAATTCATAGTATCACTACACAAAAATTTTCGCGTTTCGCAGCTCCTATGTGCGCTTCTCATCGATGAGAAGCGGACATAGGAGCTGCGAAAGTTTTTGTGTAGTGATTCTATGAATTTATAAACCATTGGAACAACCATTAAAATATAACGCTCTACGTTGTATCGAGCACTTTTTATAAAAGTAAAAGCATGAACAGCAGGTAAAAAACCTACGAGTTGTATAACTTTGTTAAAATATATATATATATATATATATATATATATATAGAGAGAGAGAGAGAGAGAGAGAGAGAGCATATATATATATAAGTTAAGAGAGACACGTTATTCCAATGGTAAGCGGATTTTACACGAATAAAATCTTCTGTACAATAAAGACGGATGATGAGGATGGTTCGCCTAATTTTTACTCACACACACACACACACACACACACACACACACACACACATATATATATATATATATATATATATATATATATATATGGTGCATATACCTACATATACTGCATATCATTATAACGATTATACTTACATACATTATGCACTCGCATATGCAATATTTATACATTCATAAACAACATACATAAATATACTTTGATGTTGTCTCAGATTAAGTTTTTTATTCTGCTTACTAGTCGTAAGTCTTAAATTGTATTTCTTTTTCAATTATGTAACGTAAGATAAATATTAGTTGAAACAAATTAACTGTGTCATCAGTTTCAATCAGTCCAAAGATAGATTTTCTTTTAGTTATGAATATGGAGAATATGAAATAGAAAAATGAATTTTTCTTCACTGTTTTGCAAACCAGTGTGAAATCTATATTGGCCAATAGAACAAAATTGGAGTAGATAGACTAAACTATCGCCTGGTTCACACTCCACCCACGTCTATTGAACAGGTGGAGCGGCTTATCCCTTGTTCCCTGTTTACGATGTAGTTTCCGGTTTTCTCTTCCAATCTTCACTTTTTTTTTCAGTTGGAGTAGATAGACTAAACTATTGCCCGGTTCACACTCCACCCACGTCTATTGAACAGGTGTAGAGGCTCAGCCCTTGTTCCCTGTTTAGGATTTTCTCTTCCAAACTTCACTTTTTGTTTTTTTTTGTTTTGTTTTTTTCAATTGGAGTAGATAGACTAAACTATTGCCTGGTTCATACTCCACCCATGTCTATTGAACAGGTGAAGAGGCTCATCCCTTGTTCCCTGTTTAGGATGTGGTTTCCGGCTTTCTCTCTTCTAATCTTTTCACTCTTACGTAGCCCCCTGCACATCAGTGGCGTTACCGCCTTGCTCGGGGTGATATGATTAAAAACAAAAAAATTTCTAACGCTGTTCTCGAGTTATTTAAGTTGTACTCCCAATATGAGTCTTGTTCAGAAATTTTAAATTAAATTTGACATGCGGGAATAAATTTGTGCTTAGTATGAAAAAATTGTTTTCAACACTAAAACCGATTACCTTCATTGAAAAGACTGAATAAAACCCTTCCAAAAATGTCTATACTCATGGGACAGAAATAAATGCCCTTTTATGGGTGAACAATAAAACTAAACTCTCGGAATTAGACGCAGAATTGAAATTTTAGTCTTGTTTTCAACGATGGTTTTTGTATAAAATTGGTAATTACGATCGGTGAAAGCAATCAAACAAATGACAATGGACACCTTGCCGTTTGGTAATGCTTAACAGGTCATTTAAATTTAAATGAGTTCGTTTCTGAGGGCTTAATCCGTAAGGTTAATGCTGTATTAAGATACCTATTTTGGTTTTACAATTTCTTTTTTTTTTTTTAATAATATTTTCACACCAAGCAAAGCAGTAATGCCACTGGTGCGCAGGGGATTACTGTGAGTGTAGAAAAGGAAAAAGGTACAGGAGATGTCGAAGAAAGGATTAAAAAAAAGGTGAGAATCACGGAGATAGAAGATGGCAAATGACGTTGCACTTACACTTTGGGAGATTTTAGCTATCAGAGAAGCAAGTGTATGGTAGGCGGAAAGTGCAAAAATTGAAGAGTAGCAGTGGCGGTTTCATCTGACTATTTTGACGGTAAAAGAGTGGGACGTAGTAGCATGTGGTCGGGGGCACGAGGAAAGAAGCTTATCAGAGCAAAAAACATTTAGCCTTCAAAATTCAGTTTACGACGAAAAAAACTTATTTGATATCGATACCAGCAAATCAAAATTTGACTTACATCCATTCATTTTTCTTTCAGTCTACGGTTTCGCTTTAACTGGAAACAAGTATTGCTTTTTAGTCTTTCGTGCCAACGTCCAAAGAGTCTCAGCTCCAGGAACATGAATTAGTTTTAAAGCTTTCATTACACCCGAGCAACGCCGGGCTATACTGCTAGATTATATATATATATATATATATATATTTTTTTTTTTACATATACTATCAGTATAACCCGGCGTTGCTCGGGTGTAATGAAAGCTTTAAAACTAATCCATGGTCCTGGAGCTCAGACTAAGCCTAAAGAATATTTGAAATAATAAAATAATTGTGACAATTTACCAATCGCACTTAGTATATATATATAAGGCTAAATAAGTCCTCTGAGTAAATGGTATCATGGCTGAGACTAAGAACTGCAATTATACCTACTTAGAGCCAAACCTGAAGCAAAAACTAAAATAAAAGGGCTGAAAAAAATACAGATATACAGGCAGATAAACAGACACACACACAAACATCTTGCCTTATATATATATATTATCGATTTTCTTTGCTATTGTAAGAACCGTAACCTTGAAACTTCTGAATATCGTTTCTTATGTCTTTGTTTATGAGTGTATCAAATTTGATTAACATCGGACTAAACCTTCTATAACACAATTTTTCCGATTGTCGATTTCTGTTATTTATCGGTGGTACCTCGACCCAAAATCTAGCTAAGAACACTCGCAAACACTTATAGTACAACTGTGTAAATTTCAAGAAAATCGGTTCAGCCGTTTCGTAGTCCATAGGTAACGGACGCACACACATACACACACACACACACATACAAAGTTCCATTTATAAATAAGTTTAGATAAGGAACGAATACGAAATGCTTAAACAAATTAATATGCTTTGTTTTTATTTAGTATTCATCAGAAAATGAAATTTTGAAAAGAAAAGAAACGTCTTAAAGGGAAGACATCATTTCTTTTAATCGTTTCACCCCAAGCAAGGCAATGACGCCCCTGATGCGCAGGGGGCTACATAAGAAAAAAAAAGATTAGATAGGAGGAGTGTAAAGAGAAAGACGAACCAGTTACAGGGGGCGTCAGAGAAGGGAGAAAGAGATGTATGGGAATACAGGTGTGATGACAGTTGCAAAGGTTGAGAGAAAGGAAAAGATATACTGACTGCTGTAGCAAGAACTATATATATATATATATATCTCCCCAGACAGATCTGTTTCACTGTAACACAGCTCATCAGTACGGTTAGACATCCGATTGCTTTTTACCCAGGATCGAAACCCGACCGAATTGGCGTCAGTCGGCGGTTCTACGTTTGAGCTATGGGCGCTCGGTAGAAGGTGGCAGACTTTTTAGCGTGTATTTTATCATTATACACGATATATATATATATATATATATATATATATATATATATATATATATATATATATAATCGTTTCACCCCATGCATGGTGGTGACGCTACTGATGCGCAAGGGTCTACATAAGAAAAAAGTTTAGATAGGAGGAGAGCACAGAGAAAAACGAACCAGTTACAGGATGTGTGAAAGGGGGGAGCAAGAGATGGATGGGAATACAGGTGTGATGACAGTTGCAAAGGTAGAGAGAAAGGAAAAGGTATACATAGAAAAGGAAACTGTCGGGAAAGTAAACAACATGGGTAAAAAAGAAATGAAAAGCAAATTCTAAAAAGATTCAAATTTGTGTCAAACATTCGTGGCACGTACACCCTTGTGCAACTTAATTAAAACAACTGCTTTAGTTTCTTTTCTTTCAAAAAACGGTCAGTTTTAGGCCCACTGGAGTGACAGGGTGTCATCGGTTTCTATTTTGTTTTTTTTTTCTTCAGATTAGATCATTTACATTGTTCTGCAGTAGTATGAATATGTTTTCGGTGTGTATGATAAAATTTGTCTTTGAAAAATATTGCGTCATCCGTGATTGCATCAGATTCTATTGTCTCGAATGTCGATAAGTCTTCCTACGACAATTGTTTTCAATGGTCTTTACTACAAGGAAGCGTACGGAAATTGTAACGCTGCACGAACACACTGGCAAGTCTTACAGTGAAATCGCAGATATTGTTGGTGTCACTCTTTCAACTGTCATTTGTATCATCAAGGTGACGAAACAAACTGGATACATCAGTTCAAATCGTAAAGGAAAACGCGATCGGAAGAGAAAAACAACCCCAAGAGACGACATAAACGTGATCAGGGAAAGTGTGAAAGATCTTAAAAAATCATTATACGTTTGGTTTCAATTAATTTCCACAAGGGTTTATCTTATATGGATGCCATTTTAACTATAAACACTTCCTAGATTAAGTTGTATAGACATTTTGCAAATTCTCTCTCGTCCAATTCTTTACACCATTTTGTTTTCAATACGTTATACGAGTAGATTTCTTTAGATGTTCTATTTTCACGGTTATTGCTTTATTATTAGCTTTACATTATTTTATTGCTGCTTTATATCACAATCTTCTACGTCAATACTCTGTTACCTTTAACAATAAGGCTTTATCCCCAACAACAAACTCTAATCAAAGTGAAATATTACTGACAACGTGACAGACGTGATTTACTGTGTATGCCAATAGCGATCGCTCAGTTCTATTTTAAACAAGATTAAATAATATTATCCATATTCATCACATTTATCTCTACAACTTTGATTTTCATGATCTGGGTATTGAGTTGAAGCTGAAACATTATGCATGATTTTATATAATCTTTTATTCATATAATTTCAACGCATCATTATTCAGTCATCAAAATATTTTCCGACTGTCTATGACCTGACGTCGCCTTTCAGATAAATTAGATATTCCATCATATTAGATTTTGTCAAAATCTTTAGTCGTGTAAACTCATCATCTTTATCCAGTCATCAAACTATTTTCCCGACGATCCTAAAGCTACTTTTCAGATAAATTATATCGTCTAGTCACGTCGCGAATTCTATAAGATGTTAGGCTTTTGGAGACACCATACACACTATAATCATGGCAGCAATAATGTGTTCAGGGAATAAAAGACGAAGCTCATCCCTTTTCAGACTGACTTTTTAAAATTTCAAACGTATCCTTCTTTTAGAAAAGTTGCCAACTCAAGTGAAGGAAAAACCATTCAACCCTGTGTTTTAACAGTCACCTTGATGTTATAAGATCCCAAGTAGGCATGTACGCCGACGACACCATCGTTTACTCTCGCCTCGATCTAAAATCTGTTGAGGTTGACAAAACGAACCTCGCTGCCGAGCTTGAAAAGAACCTCCAATCCTGGGGTAAGAAATGGCTCGTAAATTGTAATACTTCCAAAACTAAGCTGCTATCTATTAACCATCATAGAAAATCGCTCCTACCCCCTATTAGCATGTAACAGGCTAGCCTCCCTGAGAGTAAAACACTACGCCTCCTTGGCTTCACACTCTCAGCGTACCTCAAGTGGAATGATTATATCAAATTCATTGCTAAATCCGCTGCTAAGAAGGTAGGTTCACTGTGCAGGGCCAGGAAGTTTTTCCCGTCTGAGTCTATTCTGCACATATATAAATCTATCATCCGCCTGTGTATTGAATATTGCTGCCACATCTGGTCGGGTGCTCCTGCTATTCACCTCGGAGTTCTTGACAAAATCCAACTGAGAATGTGTGATGTGATCGATACCGACTTGGCAGCTCGGCTGCAGACCCTCATTCACTAGCGTGACGTGGCTTCCCTGTGCCTCTTCTATAAATACTTTCACGGCTTCTGCTCCAATGAACTTAGATCATTGTTGCCCCCTAGGTACAAATTTACACGAGATACTAGATTAGCAACAAGGTCCCACCCTTTTACAGTGAACCCGATAAAATGTAACCCAATTTCTACTCTAACAGCTTTTTTTCACGCACTTCCAACCTGTGGAATTCCCTTCCATATACTTGCTTCCCCAGCAGCTACAATCTCCAGGAATTTAATTTTAAGGTCCATAGACATCTCCTATCACACTAACTCGCATCCATTCTCACAAGCTCTTTTTTCATCTACTCCACCCCCATCCTCGGTATCCTCATCTGTCTATTACCCTCCTGCTGACATTTCCTATAATTAACCCCTCTTTCTCATCACTTTCCCCTATGTAACCCCCTGCGCAACAGTGGCAGTAGAATGCCTTGCTTGGGGTGAGATGATTAAAAAAAAATTTTATATATGTATGTATACTTGTATACGTTTATTAAGCTTGGCATGAACCTCAGTGGATAAGAACTTTTTAACATTTGGTGTGCTTGTTTGCTTTAAAAATAAGATTTTTGTACTATTAGTTCTAACCTGAAATTAAACCTCAACTATAAACACAAGTAAGAACTAAAACAAAACAAGCCACCCTCAACGATATTTACAACGTTTAGCTCAATAACCACACATATAGAGAGCACTCATGGTCTAGTTAACCAATCTTAGTCTTAGAGTCAATCTTAGTAACAATCTTACAAAATAAAAAACAAAACATTTTTATAGTTGCCCCATTGTGAACTAATGTTTGATAAATTGTCTTGCAAATATTTCCAATAAAGTACTGAGCTCTAATCTCGTTGGAAACCCCATAGAGGTATCCTTGTGTATAAACAAAACTACAAATAAGCGGTATCCTTAAAACTTGTAAAAAATTAAATTTCACTAAAATGCAGATGCTACTGCGTTAAGCAGATCTTCGACTTATCTTTCTAAGAAAGATTAAAAAAACAAACAAGCAACACACTAATCGACTTTAAGAATTTTGTCGACCACATGATTCGAGATTGAGACAACCCATCGTCTTGAATACGACCCCAACCGCGCAGTACAATCCACAATGGAGTGCGTTATATTTTTTTTTTGCGTTCGGCACGTTTTCTACTCTCCCACCTGCAGATCTGAAATCGTTAAGAATGTCTACAAATATTTGACTTTTGCTTCCAGCTGTTGCCTATATTTCACCAAGCATAAACAGTGGAAGTAGAAGTTTATAAATAATTTTTAAATAATCTGGAGAAGAGAAAAAGGGAAAAAAGGAGTAAGAAAGAAGAGAGAAATAAAAGTAAAGAAAATTAAATAGATTTGGAATCGATAAGTGGCGAGAATAAACACATAAAAAGCAAAACAACGTACCTTGATGTGAAAATATATTAAGCAAATATAGAGAAATCATGACGGGATATATGAACATGGCGAATCAAGGGAAACAAAAATCACACAGTGTTATTACAGAACAGAAGTTGGAGAAGGTGAATTAAAAATGGTGGCAAATGTGACCAAATGTTGGGAAAACAAGTTCATGTGTAGATTTCGAAAAAATGGTAAAATAAAAGATTGTAAAGACCCTTCAAGTATCTTTCTTTTAATATCAGTCAGTTAACTGCCATACGTGATACACGCTTGGGCAATCATGTCTCGAAAGAGGCAGGACTGACTGGGCAGAAGATTATCCCGCAGTAGGTTGCCATTGCTTTCTGCGGTAGACTGGTTGCCGACCAAGGCTATAGAACCCAATCTGTCCTGCTATTTAACCCATAACTGGAAGGAAGAGATGGATTAATACCTTTCGCAAGGGTATTTGCGCGTAAGTGAATACAATGGATTCAACTGGAATTCGAACTCGGCTCCCCCGTTTCTAGTATCGAGCCGATATCTACTGTACCACAACGCACATCCATTTTTGATATCATTCAGATTAAATTTATTTATCTGAATTTTTTCTTCTTCAATTTTTTCTTTTTCTTTGTTTTTCTTTGTTTTTTTGCTTACTCTCTCATTTTTTACTTTACAGTTTTACGTTTTTATTAGTTTTTGTTACATATTTTTCTCTTTCAGCAGTTTTATTTTTCTCTCATTGTCCTTCTTTTTTTCTCTCCTTCTTTCTCTTTTGTAATTGTTCTTTTTCTTTCCATCGTTTTTAATTTTACTCTTCTTTATTAACCATATTTTTTCTTCCTAAATTGTTTATATTTTTTAGTTTCTTTTTCTTCCAGTTATTTTGCTTTCCTTCATTATTTTTCTTGCACGTTGCTTCATCATTTGATTAGTCAGTTTATTTTTCTTTCTTTTTCTTTTGATACTTTTATATTTTCTTTTATATTCTTTCTTCATTCTCTTTCTGATTTTATAATTTTATCATTCTATCTTTGATTCGTTCCTTTTTGTTGCATTTATTTCTCTTCCTTTCTCTTTCTTTTTCGTATTCAATCTTTCTTGCTTACTGGTTAGGTTTCGGTTTGTTCATTGACTTCCTTTATTTTTGCTTATTTTAGTTTTTTTGTTTTTTATTCTTTCATTCTTTTGTTCGTCTTTCTTTTTAATCATTTTCTTTTACTTTTTAAATCATTTTTTACTTTGTTTTCTTCTTCTTCTTAGTTAATTTCTATTTTCTTATTTATTTTTAATAAATTATTTCTCTTTCTCCGTTTTATATTCTTCTGTTTTTATTATTATTATTATTATTATTATTATTATTATTATTATTATTTTTGTTTGGTTGTTTCTTTCTTTGTTCTTCTCTTTTATTTTTTACTAGCAGTATAGCCCGGTGTTGCGTGGGTGTAATGAAAGCTTTAAAACTAATCCATGGTCCTGGAGTTCAGACTCTTTAGACGTTGGCACAAACGACTAACAAGCAATAGTTGTTTCCAGTTAAAGTGAAACCGTAGACTGAAAGAAAAATGAATTCAAATTTTGATTTCCTGGTATTGATATCAAATAAGTTTTTTTCGTCATAAACTGAATTTTGAAGGCTAAATATGTCCTCTGAATAAATGGTATCATGGCTGAGACTAAGACCTACAATTATACCTACTTAGAGCCAAAGGCGAAGCAAAAACTAAAATAAAAGGGCTGAAAAAAATACAGGCAGATAAACAGACACACACACACAAACATCTTGCCTTATATATATATATATATATATATATATATATATATTATCGATTTTCTGCACTATTGTAAGAATTGCAACCTTGAAACTTCTGAATATCGATTCTTATGTCTTTGTCTATGAGTGTATCAATTTGATTAAAATCGGACCACTCCTTCTATAAACTGATTTTTTCGATTATCGATTTTCGATATTTGTCGCGGGTACCTCGACACAAAACCTACCTAAGAACACTCGGAGACGCTTATAGTACAACTGTGTAAATTTTCAAGAAAATCGATTCAGCCGTTTCGGTGTCTATAGGTAACGAACACATACACACACAGAGACACACACACACACACACACACACACACACACACACACACACACACACACACAGAGACAAAGTTCTATTTATAAATAACTTTAGATAGATAGATAGATAGATAGATAGATAGATAGATAGATAGATAGATAGATTTATTTTCCTTTCTTCCATTTTCATGGCTTCATTTTTTCATCTTCATTTCTTTCAGTTTTTATTTAATCATTTCTTTGCCTTCTGCTTGTTACATATTTTCTCGTTTCCAATTCGTTCTTTGCACATATTTTGTCGTCATTTCTTTTCATCTCTCCACTTTTCATTTCGGTCTGTCGTCAAATTTCATTTGTCATTATTCATACCTATTTTCATCTCGATGTTTCACTAATTCTATATTTTTATCTTCATCTCTCAGTTTTTCTCCCTCATTTGTTTACCCTCTCTCACTATCTCTCTCTCTCTCTCTCACCACACACACACACACACTGTTTCGTCTCCCTCTCTGTTTTTTCTCTCTCTCTGCTTATCTCTCTTCCTATGGTTATCTCTCAGTTTATCTCTCTCTGTCAGTTTTTTTTCTCTCGGTGTTTATAACTGTATCGGTTCTTCTCTCTTTCTTTCTCTCTCACTCTCAATTTTTCCTCAGTTTTTTTTTCTTTTTTTTTTTCCTTTCTTTCTTTACTGCATCAGTCTTCGTTTTCTGTCTTACTCGTACTTCCTTCAGATTATATTTTTACTTTACTTTTTTCGCTCATCTCGAAATTTCATTTTTTTTCCCAGCTCTCCGTTTTAGATCTAGCCACTTCCGTTGAACCGTGTTAACCAATCATACATCGAATAACTCTAGCCCTAGAAATCAGTCATCTACGCGAATGACATGTTCTGCTCAAATGATGTGAACATTGCCAGCCTGCCTTGTTAGTTCACTATAAATTAAATGAAGACGTCTTAACCGAAGAGAATAATATTATTTCCATTGCAGCTTTTAGAATGTAAATTTACAAAGATTTAAGGCAATGGAGATTCCATCAGAATGTAAAGGTAACGGTGCGTGTCGTGTCTGGCTGGCTTCGATTCTTAAGCCAACCAATGCTACATCAGAGACATTAACAACTAACAATTTTTTTTTTTTACTCGCTTTTGTCCACGATGAACAGCAATCGTAGCAGCGTCTTGAGGAGTAAATGAGAGGAAGCTATAAAAGGCGCAACCAGTTGACAAATTCCCGTCACCACGAACTAAACTGACTTACTAATTAATCTGCGTGCGGCGAGAGATCTTGGCCTTTCTAATTCTTGTAGCCAACTTAACAGTATTGACGCCTTTTTGATCTTGAACAAATAAACAAGTTCAACACTGGTTTATGACCACATCTAAACTTATTTATAAACGGAACTTTGTCTCTGTGTGTGTGTGTGTGTGTGTGTGTGTGTGTGTGTGTGTGTGTGTGTGTGTGTGTGTGTGTCTGTTACCTATAGACTCCGAAGCGACTGAACCGATTTTCTTTAAAATTTACACAGTTTTACTATAAGTGTCTGCGAGTGTTCTTAGCTAGGTTTTGTGTCGAGGTACCCCTGATAAATATCGAAAATCGAAACAATCGTGTTATAGAAGGAGTGGTCCGATTTTAATCAAATTTGATACACTCATAGACAAAGACATAAGAAACGATATTCAAAAGTTTCTAGGTTTCAGTTCTTACAATAGTGCAAAAAATCGATAATATATATATAAAAGGCAAGATGTTTGTGTGTGTCTGTTTATCTGCCTGTATGTCTGTAATTTTTCAGCCCTTTTATTTTACGTTTTGCTTCGAGTTTGGCTCTAAGTAGGTATAATTGTAGTTCTTAGTCTCAGACATGATACCATTTACTCAGAGGACTTATTTAGCCTTCAAAATTCAGTTTACGACGAAAACAACTTGTTTGATATCGATACCAGGAAATCAAAATTTCACTTACATCTATTCATTTTTCTTTCAGGCTACGGTTTCGCTTTAACTGGAAACAACTATTGCTTTTTAGTCTTTCGTGCCAACGCCCAAAGAGTCTGAGATCCAGGACCATGGATTAGTTTTAAAGCTTTCATTACACCCGAGCAACGCCGGGCTATAATGCTAGTCATTTAGAAACACCGATTCCTGTACGATCACCGTAGTTAAGCAACATCTAAGCATGAACAGTACTTAGATGATTGACCGTTTAAGAATGCCAGTGTGATATTCCTTAGCGTTTTTTTTTCTACGTTAGACTGGTTGCAAATCCAGACTATAGAACCGAATCTGTCCTGTTAATCAAGAGGGAGAAGAGATGGATTTATATCTTTCCCAAGATTATTTGTGCGTGATTGCGAAGAGTTCAACTCGGCTCTACTATTTCTCATTTCGAGCCTGTATACACGGCACCACGAGGCACATCCTGCAAATAACCTGAAAAGGGTTGATAAACCGTAGAAAACGAATCAATCAATCAAGTCCATAACTGTCAGAATTCCACGACCTCGATATTCAACCCTCACCTCTTTATAGTGTTGATCGTCAGAGATCTAGCCAACAGTTTACAATTTTGGCCAATTCCCCTCATTCTATAATAGTAATAAAGAGCCTTATTAGTGGCTGTGTATATTCCTAACCTTGGCAGAGGCTGAACTGACAAAGAAATCAGTCAGTTAAGTACCATACGTGATAAATGCTTGGACGATCATGTCTCTTTCGAGACATGACTGACTGAGCAGAAAATTTTCCTGCAGTAGGTTGCCATTACTTTTTAGACTGGTTGCCAACCAAGGCTATAGAATCCAATCTGTACTGTTAATTTACACATAGCTGGAGGGAAGAGATATTTGCTCATAAGTGAATGCAATGAATTCAACTGGAATTGGAACTCGGTTCTCCGATTTCTCGTTCTGAGTCGATATGTGCACCACAACACACATCAGATATCTACTTATAATTGTACTCTGCTATAATTGGTCAATCTGGAAATCTAGTCGTTCTAGTTGATTAATAGAAATTGTAAAACTTCGTCCTTCGGTGCTTAGTAAAAGAGAGCATTCTAGTTAGGTTGTTTGACTTTTCACAGTAAATTATTATTTGTACTATCTTCATAATTGTTATGGATTTGTATAATGTATACTGTCGTAAATAGGACATAGTATACATTATACTGTATAATGTATACTGTCGTAAATAGGACATAGTATACATTATACTTTATAATGTATATTGTCGTAAATAGGACAGGGAATTAAACACCAACGCTTCCTGGGGTTATTGTGCTAAAAATGCTTTTAGGAAAGTTATGAATCAATCTTTACTCCCAGATATGGGTTAAAAAGTAGGGCAAAAAATAATAGTTATTCTAAAAAATAATAATGCAATATTCACGCGTCAAAAAAAAGTGAATTATTTTTACTATCCAAAATACGGATCGGCTTTAAATAATACACAAAAAATTGATAAGACGTCGAAAAAAAATTAACCAATTTCCTAAATATATATTTTTCAATAGAATCTCCCCTCTTTTAAATGCAATTAATCTAATGCTTCTGCATTTATCATATGGATATGAAGGTTAGGCAATGGTTAGCAGCTCAGAATGGGAAATCGAAATGCCAAGTGGGGTTCGTCACATTCACATACGAGAAGATATCCTTGGAAAAGATATAATTCCATCTCCACTCCCAGTTATGGGTTAAACAGTAAGACCTTATATCTGGAAAAATAATTGTTGTTCTGAAAACAAGCAGTCAATGCAATATTCATTCCCAAAAATAGGATCATTCTTACAATTCAAGATATGTTTTGGTTTTAAATAATCTATAAAAAGTTGATAAACTGTAAAAAACAATTCTATCACTCAACCAATCAAAAGTGCATCTCAAGAAACACGCTTCTTTTCTTAGTGAAAGCGATATCGATATGCTCTATCCGAAATTTTTCAATGGATGATTTACGGAAAATCACATTGAAAGCAACGGCAGTTACTTGATCATCGAAGTTAAGCAGTATCGAAGCCGGTCAGTACTTTGATGAGAAACCGCTTGGAAACAATGGGTACTGAAAGTAACCTCCAACAATACGAAATATTTTTCTGATTTCAACAGCCCCGTTAGATTCTGTTGTGACATAATATTATCCCTTAGTAGCTGTTTATAGCACGATCTAATGACAGAAACTTTCCCGGAGTCAATCAGTCAGTTAAGTGCCATTTCGAGACATGACTGACTGGGCAGAAGATTATCCTGCAGTAGGTTGCCATTAATTTCTGTGGTAGACTGCTTGCCAGCCAAGGTTATAGAACCCAATCTTTCCTGTTATTTAACCCATAACTGGTGGGAAAAGGCGGATCAATACCTTTTCCAAGGGTATTTTGCGCGTAAATGAATGAAACGAATTCAATTAGAATTCGAACTCGGCACCCCGATTTCTCATTACGAGCTAACATCCATTACACCACAACGCATATTTCTTAAAGTATTACGTTCAAAACAAAGAAAACATCTGGTAAATTTCTTAATCAGTTATACTATTGAAAATTCTGTTAAAATTGTTCCAATTTCTTATGTATGTTGTGTATTCTTAACTAGATAACAGTCAGAAGTCCCAGATCAAATAAAAGACCCAGGCTTTTCTGTTATATTCTTCATAACCACAAAAGCAACGACCCATATTATACCTCATATCCCTGTTTTTTTTTCCTGATAAATATTCACTCGACTTCTTCTGCCTTTGTAAATGTTCTTGCAGATGTCTTTAAAGAATCGATCGAATGGCAGAAACGTGTATGAATGTACGTGTTGAGAATTCCTTGGCAACAATGAGTAATATGTGACAATTCACATTTCTTTTCAATTTCGACCTCAGTGCTATTCTTCTCCGAATGTGCGGTGTCGCTTTAAGACGTGGGTAATAATAGCCCTCTACATCGTCTTACCCTTTAATGGCTCTCAGAAGAGCTTTATATTTGAACTCTACCTGCTTTGTCACCCATTCACACATGCTTGTTCGTTAGTTTATTTGCTGTTTTCCTCTGTCCTTCTTGATTTCAACATGTCCTGTAAGTGTCAAATTATCCAGCTCACCTTTATTATATACCCTTATGTGAAATTTCAACTGTCTCCTTATTATCGAAAGTCATGGACTTGACACCTCTATCTATCTATCTATCTATCTATCTATCTATCTATCTATCTATTTTGTTTTTCATGCTTTTTTTTTTTTAATCACATCACCCCAAGCAAGGTGGTAAGGCCACTGGTGTGCAGGGGGCTACGTAAGAGTGAAAAGATTGGAAAAGAGAAAGCCGGAAACCACATCCTAAACAGGGAACAAGAGATGAGCCTCTACACATGTTCAATAGACGTGGGTGGAGTGTGGACTGGGCAATAGTTCAGTCTATCTACTCCAATTGAAAAAAATAAAAAGAAAAAAGAAAAGTGAAAAGATTGGAAAAGAGAAAGCCGAAAACCACATCCTAAACAGGGAACAAGAGATGAGCCTCTACACATGTTCAATAGACGTGGGTGGAGTGTGAACCGGGCGATAGTTCAGTCTATCTACTCCAATTGAAAAAAAGAAAAAGAAAAAAGAGAAGTGAAAAGATTGGAAAAGAGAAAGCCGAAAACCACATCCTAAACAGGGAACAATGGATGAGCCTCTACACCTGTTCAATAGACGTAGGTGGAGTGTGTTTTTTATATGCCAACGATGCATTCGGTATAGGCATGTGTGTTTGCTTGTTTACTTGACTGAACTGTTCACTGACGTATATTATGCTCATAAAATACTCCTGAGTGATATTTGCCGGCGGCCGAGTTTAAATCCATCATCTTCATTTTCTCGTATCTCGGCGCCTTTTACGCATCTTTCATTCATCGTTGCTCATGGCGTTTTCATTTTCCTATTATTAAAAAATAACGAAATTCTTCTGAAGACGTTGCGCTGCGGATCATATTACCCGTTTAATGAGACAAAACAAAACTAAACTATTTAATTTTCACAAAGAAAATAAAGACCACCATAGAGAGACTGCTTAAGTGTAAATAAAACGGTTACACAGATGAATTAATGAAGTCTTAAATAAAGAATTCAAAGAGAGATCAGGGACGGTGTTCAATCTGAACACGAAACCGTCAGTCGAGCTCTCAGTCTTCCGGGAAGAGAACGACTTCGTCGAGGCTCGATCTACGGACTGGGACTCGGCTGAGAAAGACAGACAAGATCTCTGTATTTGGGCAAAGTTAATCTCAGTCGAGGCTTCGTCTAGAACAGAGACTTGGCCGAGAAGAATAGATGGGCTTAGTCCCCGATCCAGCGTATGCTGGGGCTGGGCAAGACTTTAACCCTTGACCAGTGTCTTCGCTCAAGTTCCACAAGTAAATTCCCAGTCGGCATTTGCCGCTATTACTATGACACTGTCAGCTCTCTGCCTTCGGGTAGAGAGCGCTCTCTGCTTCCGAGCAGAGAGCACTAACCCAGCCGTGGTTCCGCCGAAGGGTAAAATCACGACTCTGTAATAATAGACAGACATTTTTTGGCCCGGCTATATGGCCGGGAAGACTCACCATAAAAAGTCCTTGTGTCACATCTAACCTTGCGTGGGAAGGTTGGTAAATACCGTCTCATTAGGGGGACTAAATTGTAAATAGCCAGTGTTTCGAGAGTTCGTTAGTTTACCGTTTGAGTCAGGTAAGATATAATATTATAACCGCTAGTAGCGCGTGATATCAATGGCGACGAGGGGTAGAAATGTATATGGAGCATGAAAAATTCCTCTTTTGATTCGGCGCACATAATAATAGATAAGAATGATACCTCGAGGTATGTTTTGGGCATTAGGACTCGTAGCCGTAATTGTTCTAACGAGACACGCTTACAAACCATTGCACCATATCGAGGTTCCTCCACACGCACATACATGTATCTATTTAATTCGGTACACGTAATTACTTGCATGAAGCCAAATGTTTAGAACGTCCGCTTTTCTACTATGGGATCAGGGTTCGAATCTCAGTTTGGTTGATTTGTCAAGGAGGAGACTTATTAAGTGCAAAATATCTGTTCAAACTGCTGATCCCGTTAGATGATGCACTTTCTCCAAGAAACTGCAGCTCAGCATATTTTAAGTATAAACCACAAGTGGCTTGTGCAGGCATCTGCCACAAGGATTAAGTATAAACCACAAGTGGTTTGTGCAGGCATCTGAGACAAGGATTAAGTATAAACCACAGGTGGCTTGTGCAGGCATTTGCGACAAGAATTTTCTAATCGCCTTACCAAATAGATGTTTTCAGAAACGAATAACCGGCCATTATTATGCATAAAAATATATTACTTTTTTAAAAACTCATACTGACTGTCTGATTGCACATCTTAATCAAATTTTTGGATAATCTGTAATTTGATTTGGACATGTAATATATTAAATACATCTAAGACGAAACAAGCTTTTTCATACGTAGAATAATTTCTTATTCATTTCTGGACAGCGGCATATTAACATCGGCAATGGAAGGTATGTGGTTTCCGGAAATGTTCTTCAAACGTTCGATCTTCTCTCAAATATTTATGAGATTCTGTTTTCCTTCATTTATGTAACTTCCTGAACATTTTTTCTGTTTGACTTTCTGTATATTTAAGTGCATCCACGAACATCCAAAATATGTTTCAGCTTTAAATAACCCACAAAATCAATCAATAGCCCTTGTCTTCAAGCTTTCATTTGCAACCTTGCTTAGGATCATTTAGAGTTTTCTCTTTATGTTTGCCATCTTACCGACGCAAGATCTGCGTATCTTATGGCGGTAAGATTTTGATCACTATTTGTGCCTCCCTCCCACACCGTTTCTTTTTCTCAGACATCTTTGTGTTAACCAATTTTTTCTTTCTTTTATTATGTGTCATGTTCCTCCAAGACGTAGAAGATAATTCTCTATCCACATCTCCCTATCCCTTGTTGCTCTTAACACCTTTTATTTTGGTATTTTCCCAAACCGTGCTCTCCTCATATCCATCAAGAATGTCACGCATTGTTTTCCCCTGTCTTGTCTTTCTCTCTATCCGTCATGTGAATATCAAATTCTCTAAGCCCTCCTTCCTCATTGCATGTTCCATAAACGTCAGCTGCCTCTTCTTGATGTTAAGTAAAAGTTTCCTTCTTGTTTCTATACTCACCAAAACCTCGTCATTGCTCACCTGGTCGGTCCAAGGTATCCTCGGCATCCCTCTGTAAAACCACATTTCAGTTTCTCCAAGGCATTGCTTCATCTTTTATGATATTGTCCGTGGGATTAAATCTGATCCTTTTCAACCTTTAGTACGTTATTTTTATGCTTTTAGCGTTAACAATAACTGACCGAATGCCATTTTTGCGATGTCGGTAGCTCAATGAACAGTGAAGGTCAAATTAATTGAATATTTTTGGATGATACAGAAAATAACTTTTAATTGCATTTGCCAATCGAGATCTTGTAAATCTCCGGCCAAATAGATTTCCACGAAAAGAATTCAGGGTAGTGAATCGATGCAGAGGGAATGACGTTAAGTCCGAAGTCAGGTCTTTTTATCAACGCTCTTTTTGCAGAGTCGGCGTTTGTGCTCAAATTCATATTTTGAATGAAGTGCGATGGTTTAATCTCCGGTTAACGTCGCCGACATGTTAGTTTCGATCTAATGCACTGATTCTTGCAAGCAAATTTTTTTTTCGAAAGGCATGAACTCATAACGTTTTTTACAAGCGTTGTTTTTCTATTTCTTTTTATACATCTTTCTTTCGTTTTACTCTCCTTTTTTTTTACTCTTTTTCTTTATCTACCCTCTAACTTATTCTTTCTTTGTTTTTCTTTCTTCATACTTTCTATTATTTCCTGTTTCTCTCTTTTTATTTTCTTATCTTTTTATTTTTCTTTCTCCTTATGTTTTTTTTTTGTTTTTCTTTCTCTCGCTTTCGGTTTCTTATTTTTCTTTATTTTCCCCCCCCTAATTCCTTGTTTCTTCTATTTTCTTCTGTTTACATTTTTTTACGCTTTTTACGTATTTTATTGCTCTCTTTTACCATTATTTTTTGCTTCTTTCCCTTCTTTTTTCTTTTCTTTTTTTCTTTTTCGTCTTTTCTTTCTTTGTTTTTCGTTTTTGTCCTCTCTCTCTCTTTCTCTCTCTCTTTCTCTCTGCCTCTTTTTTTTTTTAATCATTTCACCCCGCCTCTTTTTTTTTTTTAATCATTTCACCCCGAGCAAGGCGGAAACGCCACTGATGTGCAGGGAGCTACATAAATGTAAAAAGATTAATTAGAAAAGAGTGAGGAGTACAAACTAGTTAGAAAGGAGCAATAGAAAGCTGAGAATGCAGGTGCGATGACAGATACATAGGTGAAGAGAAAGGGAAGGTTATACGGGGGTGGGGAGAGAGCTAGAGTCCATTGGTTAGTAGATGAGTATTGACTTTGCATTTAAATTTCTGGAGGTTGTAGCTGTCAGGAAAGCAAGAATATGGGAGCGAGTTCCACAGGCGAGAAGTGTGAGAGAAGAAGCTGCAGGAGTAGAATTGTCGTCTGCATTTGGCTAACCTGACTGTGAATGGGTGGGACCCAGTTGCCAGTCTGGTTGCACGAGTAAACACCTGTTGAGGAGGCATCAGTGACTTAAGTTCGTCTGAGCAGAAAGTTTTCTTTCTCTTTCTTTCTATCATTCTTTATTTTCTATTTCTATCTCTTTTTCCAACAACTTTGTTTTATATTTCTCTCTCTCTCTCTCTCTCTCTCTCTCTCTGTTCTTTCTTTTTCTTGTTTATTTTTCTTTCGCTTCTTTACATTTAAACACATTATCATATGTTAATGAACACAGAACTGTATCAACAAATCCGTAGACTAATGATAAAAATGATTCATTTTTGCACAGAAATCAATTATCAGCAATATGATCTTCTTTGGTAATGAAATTAATTCAATGTAAATATTAAACGTGTAAAGAAAACATCATACAATTAAAAAAAGGTCATATCACAGTTCAACTATTGACTTATTGGGCTGAGGTTTTCTTGATCCATTCTCATGAACGTCAACACGGTTTCGAATCTCTTCGTCAATTATTCTTCATTTCTTATTCCCTATATGCATTTACAATGCCGTCTGGTCATGCTGCTTTGTTTCTATTCAGTTTGGCAAGCGCAACTATCACTTCGGATTTTAATTTTTCTGGTCCGTCGGTAACTCTCTGTATTATTCGTTGCTCTCTCTTCTCGTGGAAGAGATCTATTATATATTCTCCCCCTTGCTGGAGTATTTCCTCCCTCTCTAATATACTTGGATATTATACATCCTGTTGAGGATCATTTTCTGTTGTCCTTATAATTTCATGCCTGTCTCATTTATTAGTCTCTATTTCTGCCCCATCGTTCCGAATAATTTCACTAAATCACTGATAATAAACAAAATATATCTGTAAGAAATCAAGATTGACTACGTTTTGAAGTGTCAGTGTAATTAAAAAAAAATTAAATGCTAATGCTGTTATCTACTAAAATCTAAACAAAAAGTGATGTGAATAATTAATTATTAAATAATCTGATATCAATAATATTGCTTGATTTCAAAAAGAGATTGTCCCGTATTTCCTACCATGTATATGGGCTTAGAAATTACACTTCAGTTCAATAAACTTTTCTTTGATTCTAGCGAACTTTTTCTATCATGTCTGTTGTAATAAAGACCGTTTTGCATTTATTTGTATCGCACACACACACACACACATATATATATATATATATATATATATATATATAATTGGAGTAGATAGACTAAACTTTCGCCCGGTTCACACTCCACCCACATCTATTGAACAGGTGAAGAGGCTCATCTCTTGTTTCCTGTTTAGGATGCGATTTCCGGTTTTCTCTTTTCCAATCTTTTCACTCTTTTCTTTTTTTATTTTTTTTCAATTGGAGTAGATAGACTAAACTATCGCCTGGTTCACACTCCAGCCACGTCTATTGAACAGGTGAAAAGGCTCATCCCTTGTTTCCTGTTTAGGATGCGGTTTCCGGTTTTCTCTTTTCCAATCTTTTCACTCCTATGTAGCCCCCTGCACATCAGTGGCGTTACCGCCTTGCTCGGGGGTGATATGATTAATATATATATATATATTAATCGTTTCACTCCCAAGCAAGGCAGTATCGCCACTGATGCGCAGGGGGCTACATACGAGAGTAAAAGTTTAGGCAAGAGGAGAGTGAAGAGAATGACGAACCAGTTACAGGGAGTTTCAGAGAAAGGGCAAGAGAAAGATGAGAACACAGGTGTGAAGACAGTTACAAAGGTAGAATGGAAAAGAAAATATACAGGGTGTTGTAGTGAAGTGGATAAGAGATTGCATTTAAATTCCTGGAGGTTGTAGCTATCAGGAGAGCAAGCATACCGAAGGGAGTTCCACAGGCGGAGAGTGCGAGAAAAGAAGCTACTGGAGTAGATTCTCGGCAGCATTTGGTTGATTTAGCTGTAAAAGGGTGGGACCTTGTTGCCAGTCTCGTTACAGGAGTAAATTCTTGTGAAGGGGTCACCAGTGACTTAAGTTCGTCGGAGCAGAAACCATTATATATATATATATATATATATATATATATATATATATATATATATATATATATATCCCTCCAGTCACGTTCATGGAGGAAGAGACAAAAGCCGAGCAGTGTCGGCTCAGTTCATTCTCTTTACTACCAGTTATTAAACTTTACTACCAGTTATTAAACCACTTGCCGCATGTTTGCTCTTTAACGGTGCCTTATTATTTTTATTTATCTTCTTTTTATTTTGCAATAATTATATCTTCGAATAGTGAAGAATATGTACATATGTCTTCTTTATTATAATAAAGATCGTTGTCCATTTATTTGTATATAATTTGCCATCATTTTTTACGGTAGGGGTACAATCGTATGCTAATACTTTGCTGAGTTTCCAGAAGACAACCTTTGCTCTTTCTTTAAATATTCGTATTTCTGTGTCCCATTTTTACAGCTATTTCAATGGAGATCAACTAGCTCGAGCGGTTGAATAAATGGTAAATTTTTGTTTTATCCCCCGAAGGCCTTTACCTCTTCAAATATTTCCAAAACATCCTTATTTCCGTGCAAATATATATGCTGAACTCAAATCGATAATTGTTTATTGACGAAACCTACCTTTTTTCACGTTTACAACTAGAAAAATATCGAACATCTTTTCGCTGTTTATCTCACCCCGTAACCACGCTTCAGAACATGTTATTCACTGCAGAATGACTTCACGCGTAGCTTGCCGTTTTTTTTTTTTACCAATTTACTTCCTTTTTGCAATTAATACGCGGAAATTGAGTTCCGAACCCAAACAAATCGCGGAGTATTTGCTCAAAGGAAGTAAACGGGCCGAAATAAAAATCCTACGCCTCAAGTCATTCAGCGGTGAATCAGATATGAGAACGGTGGTAACGGGTGAGATATAGTCCGACTTTTTTCTGGTCGATAACAGGAAAAAAAGGTAGGTTACTTCAATAAACAATTAACGATTTGAGTTCAGCATATACATTTGCACGTAATTAAGGAAGTTTAGGAAAGATTTGACCTGGTAAAGGCCTTCGGGGAACAAAACAAAAATTTACCGAAGAAATCCGATCAAAAGACTCGTATTTGTTGAATGCCTCTGTATTCTTATATTCATTAAATTTACCTCTGTAACACTGTAAGTGTTCCTTACGGACACACGTTAAACCAAGTATCGACGGACCCCGGATTCGAACCCCGGAATAGATATTTAGAGACTATATATATATATATATATATATATATATATATATATATTGTCTTTTTCTTAAGGAAGGCTGAGAGAGAAAGAGAGATAGATAAAGAGAGAGAGAGAAAGAAAAATAAGCGCTGGGGTGGCCAGGAGATAGAGAAAGGCGAAACACAAGAGAAATTCATATGAATAGAGGCTTCCATTTTAAAGAAAATTCTAAGATTGAGCGGATGTGCGTTGTGGTGCAATGGATATCGGCTCGGAACGAGAAATCGAGTGAACCGATTTCGAATTCCAGTTGAATTCCTTGCATTCACTTACGCGAAAATACACTTGGGAAAGATATTAATCCGTCTCTTCCTTCCAGTTATGGGTTAAATAGCAGGACAGATTGGGTTCTGTGGCCTTGGTCGGCAGCCAGTCTACCGCAGAACGCAATGGGAACCTACTGCGAGATAATCTTCTGCCCAGTCAGTCATGATTTTTTACGGTATATCAACCGTTTATGCTTTATTTAAATGCGAAATTTTTTTTATTTTTTTTTGCATCTTAAGAGTTTTTTCGGGCCAAGTGAATATTGTATGATTTTTTTTTTAAAGAATAACAATGGTTTTTCCACAAGTCTTACGACTTCATGCATTAAAAAAAGTTTGGTAAATTTTCGTTTGAGGTACCGACGGCTTTTCCCCCTTCAAATTTATCCAAAATAGCATTATCTCTGTGTAAATGTATATGCTGAACTCAAATCAACTGTTAGTTATTGAAGAAACTTACCTTTTTTGCTTTGAAAGTCCATAAAAAAAACGAACTATATCTCGCACTTTTTCTCTCCCGTAACTCTCACGAAGTCATGTAACTGCAGAATGACGTTATACGTAGGCAGCAATTTTTTGTCGAATTTTGGCTGAATTTATTCCTTTACTGAAACTTCCGGTTATGTACTTTCTGTCCTGAGAGTAACAAGTGTAGAAATACAATAGCGCATTACTTTAATTTACGGAAGTACATCGCCGGAAGTATCAGTAAATGAAGAAAAATCTGTCAAAATCACATGCGCAGTCCGTCATTCTGCAGTTAATTACATGACTTCGCGAGAGTTACGGGAGAGAAAAAGTTCAAGATATAGTTCGTTTTTTTTATGGACATTTAGATTTAAAAAAAAAAAGGTACGTTTCTTCAATAACTAACACTTGATTTGAGTTCAGCATATACATTTGCACAGAGATAATGCTATTTTGGATAAATCTGAAGGGGAAAAGCGACGGGACTTTACCAAAAGTTTTACTATTTAACGCATATATGGGGGAGTAGATAGATTTATAACTTTCCTTAGGCTGTTGAAGCGTTAAGTGAAAAAACCGACCTCAGCTCTCTGGTTACTCATTACCAGCCACTGTTCTTTACTCCACCAGCACATCTATGGGATGAATGGAGTAGCATTGGATTAAGTGCATTGACAATAGGTTAAAATCTTTGAAAAATAGCTACTTCGGAAATTGATTTATTTGTTTTTACGAGTTAACAACCCTTTGTTGGTTATTTAAAGCCGAAAAATATTTTGAATTGTAAGCATAACTCTTTTGTTTCCGAATAAATATTGCTTTAACAATTTTTTTAGGAATAAAAATGAGTTTTCAGATTTAAGTCCTACTATTTAACCATATCTGTGAAGGCCTGATAGACTCATACATTTCCAATGTAAATGAACATAATGAACCCAACTGAAATTCAACCTTTGCTCTCCGAATTCTCGTTCCGAGCCGCTATACACTACAAAAAATACTAGAAATACTTGCAGCAATCTAATACTTTCGATTTTTAAACCATTTTTATTTTTAATTTTTCATTATTAAACTTCAATTGTTTTGTATAAAGCATTGGCATATTTTACTAATAGAAGCAATCTTGCGGCTAAGTATTCTGAAGAGTGTCTCAGACTTTTTGAAATAAGAGTAAAAAGAAAACGAAACGGAAAATATTACGTTCACAAAAAAACCCGAATGACGCGCGAAAATAGGAAACTATCCTCCAGCAGTGAATATAGATTAATCCTGAGAAATTGCCTACAAATTCCGAAGCATCCAACTCGAATAATGGATATTTCAGAAATAAGCTTAGGCAATAAATGTCTTATTTGGGGAATTCGGGAAAGATTAATATAAAATCAAGTGCCTGCGTATAGCATTTGGCGAAATTTCTCTGGAGTTGTAACTCAGAAAACATTCAACAAGAATAAGTGATATTTGTAATTTGTGAAATGAAGAGTAATCTCCCTTGTCGATATCGCTATTTCACTTAGAAACGAGTGCAATTTACCCAAATAGAAATCGTCAAAAGGTTCAGAGAGGAAAATAAGGCAAAATGCTATTAGCTGAGAATCTTTGTATACATTAATGGCTCAAATATTATTTTGATTTTGATTCTTATTTTACTGGGGATACATTAACATTTTAAGGATTCCCTGTGTAGATTTTATTTTCTTCTTTTTCCAGTCTATTTTGCTTCCTTTTTTTTTCTAATTTTTCTTCCTTTCTTGTATAGATTTTAATATTTTTGCTAATTGGTTCTTTCTTTACTTATTTATTTATTTAACTCTTTTCTCCGTTATTACTGTTGTTATTCCACCAGTCTTAACCTTCATAGCTAAGACCCTGCACGCCACGCACATTGTAGCGAACCACACTTATTCATTTCAGATCACCCCTCGTGGGATGTAAGTTCCACTCGAGCAGTTTCTTTCCAGGAACCTCTGCTTTGTAGAACTTCAAGAGGATGCTTCCCTGATCACAACATATATATGAAATTAATAGTTTGAACATTATATATATATATATATATATATATATATATATTGAATTAAACCAACAGAAAAATATCGCATGTCGTATGGCATGTAGGTAAAATCCAAAAACAGATTCTATTAATATTAATCTTATTAATGTTAAAAATTATCCAGTTAGAGCGCTCGGTGTAAATAAACTATTTACAGAACCAATTATGTATATTTTCAAATAAGAATTAAAAAATTAAATGTGTCGTATGGCCATTTCAGCGGAGAATCCTCGATTTTTCAGCGACAAAATCTTTATTAGGCAAATTCAAGAAAAATCCATACACTCGAATTGTATATGAATTTTATCTTGAATTCGCGTAATAAAGATTTTGTCGCTGAAGATCCGCGGATTCCTAGCTGAAATGGCCATACGACGCATGTCATTTGCAAAGTTTTATTTGAAGTTATATATATATATATATATATATACATATATATACCCCACTCCCATCAGTACTCTCTTCCCTCTCCTAATCTCTTCCTGACACCCCCTGAGGAAGGAGAGACAGAGTAAGGCAGCGGATAGCATATTTGCAGGGTGTGATCAGGTGGATGACGGAACGGGGGTTGTCAGGAGCAACAGGTGCAAACATACTAAGAGCCACAAGGGATAGGGAGACTTGGAGAACCATGATAGCCTACGTCCTGAAGGAACAGGGCACATAGAAGAAGAAGAATGGTTGACCTTAGATGAACAGATTGCAAATAAAACTTTGCAAATGACATGCGTCGTATGGCCATTTCAGCTAGGAATCCGCGGATCTTCAGCGACAAAATCTTTATTACGCGAATTCAAGATAAAATTCATATACAATTCGAGTGTATGGATTTTTCTTGAATTTGCCTAATAAAGATTTTGTCGCTGAAAAATCGAGGATTCTCCGCTGAAATGGCCATACAACACATTTAATTTTTTAATTCTTATTTGAAAATATACATAATTGGTTCTGTAAATAGTTTATTTACACCGAGCGCTCTAACTGGATAATTTTTAACATTCTTCTTCTTCTATGTGCCCTGTCCCTTCAGGACGTAGGCGATCATGGATCTCCACGTCTCCCTATCCCTCGTGGCTCTTAGTATGTTTGCTCCTGTTGCTCCTGGCAACCCCCGTTCCGTCATCCACCTGATCAGACTCTGCAAATATGTTATCCGCTACCTTCCTCTGTCTCTCCTTCCTTCTATCTGACCAGTCAGTATCAGGTTCTCCAGGCTCTCCTTCCTCATTGCATGTCCCAGGAACTTCAGTTGTCTCTTCCTGATGCTCAGCATAAATTTCCTTTTTGTTGCCATTCTTTCCAACACCTTATCGTTGCTTGCATGCTCAGTCCACGATATCCGTAGCATCCTTCTGTAGAACCACATTTCGGCCGTTTCCAGTTTTGTCCTCATTTTCGATGATATTGTCCAGTATTCACTGCCGTATTGAAGAACTGACATCCCGGAGCAGTCTAGCACTCTTTTCTTCGTTTCTATTGAGATTTTCCTGTGTGTTAGTATTTTGCTCATCTTCTGGAACGCATCCTTTCCCATGCCAATTCGCCTTCGGATCTCCGTGTCGCACTTTCCATCAACCATTACCTTTCCGAAATAGTCCCAATAACGGTACCTCCTACTCATTAAAACTATCTCGAACGGCTCTTATCGATATGATTTCTTTTTTCAAACTTAACGGGAAGAGTGTCAGTCGATCAAACCACTGTCTAGACTAGATTTCCGTTGATGTGTCCATTATTGTTACAAGATTATTGTTTTAGCTTTCTCTGTATCCTAGAATTTTTAAAACAAAAAAGAAAAAAAACATTTTATACTTTTGATCTGGTTAAAGGGATATTTGAAAGAATAAATCATGTGTTTCTCCAAAATACAAGCTACATTTTCAAATTTAAAGTGGACTTCCATTCTGATTAGTTAAGTTGAACACACACATAATTTTTTCTGTCTTTGCACATCTATAAAAAATGAAGTATTGTTTCATATATTCCAATGGAAACCATTTTCACAACAATAAACTACCATTGCCTCATGACGAGGTAAAATCTCGAAACAGACATTTCCGTGAAGCAATGTAAATTATATTAATTTTAAATAAAAGAACATATTTAATTATATATATATATATATATATATATATATATATATATATATATATATACATATCGTACTAAAAAAGTTAAAAGAACAAATGTGTAATAAAAAGCATATTAAATTTAAATCCATTATTTGTTGCATTGAACAGTTTTTAGAAAAGTCAGTCAGTTAAGTGCCATACGTGATACACGCTTGGGCGATCATGTATCGAAAGAGACATGACTGACTGGGCAGAAGATTATCCTACAGCAGGTTACCATTGCTTTCTGTGGTAGACTGGTTGCCGACCAAGGCTATAGAACCCAATCTGTCCTGCTATTTAACCCATAACTGGAGGGATGAGACGGATTAATACCTTTCCCAAGGGTATTTGCGCGTAAATGAATACAATGGATTCAACGGGAATTCGAACTCGGCTCCCCGGTTTCTCGTTTCGAGCCGATATCCACTGTACCACAACGCACATCCTTTAGAAAAGTAAATCCTAGAAAACTCTGAAATCTAAAACTGTTAGTTCTCTCTCTCTCTCTCTCTCTCTCTCTCTCTCTCTCACCCTCTCCCTCTATATATATATACTCGTTCTGTTTTATTTGTGTAAATTCTCACCCCGACTCAACGGTTCTTTTTCTTTCTTTCTCTCTTTCTCTCTCTCTTTCTCTCTTTTATTCTTTCTCTTTCTATTTATCCATCTATTTTTCTTAAAAAGTAATTCTTTCTACATTCGATATAAATATTTCCTGTCCGTGCGTAAATCTCTTTTCATTCCGGCTCTTCCTGCTTTTCTTAAAGAAATATTCCGGTCGAATGATGAATCTATCTCCTGTCGATCTTCTAATGCATACAAATGAAATCGCCATATCAATCTCGACCCGGAGCAGTACAAACTTCGTGGAAATCGAATCATAACGATGACTCAATAAACTGCTTTATGTGACATAATAAGCATTAAACCTTACTTTTTTTTATATTCCCTGAATAAATATGACCCCTCCCACACACCGACTTCAAACAGAAGTCCATCTAGGATAAATCCAGTTTGTGATTTTGAGATAGTAAAGAGATACCTAAAATTTTATCCTAATTTTGGGAATAAGAAATTCTTGTCGATTCGTCCAAGTTGCATAATGGGTCCGAGCTGTGAATCTTGAAAATTCATAATTGGGAACCATCTGTAAAAAACGGATTTTCAAACAGTGTTGTTCATTAGAAAATAAGGGTAACATTGAAGAAATATATGATGTCAAGTCGAAAATAGAAGCGTAACCAATTTTTTTAAAACATTTAATCGTAATAATGGATGTGCGTTGTGGAGCAGTGGATATTGACTCGGAACGAGAAATCGGAGTGCCGAGTTCGAATTTCTGTTGAATTCTTTGCATTCACATACGCACAAATACCCTTGGGAAAGTTATAAATCCATCTCTTCCCTCCAGTTATGAATTAAATATCAGAACAGATTGGGTTCTATAGCCTTGGCTGGCAACCAGTCTACCGCAGAAAGTAATGGCAACCTACTGCCATTAATCATAATCTTCTGCCCAGTCAGTCATGTCTCTTTCGAGACATGATCGTCCAAGCGTGTAACATGTATGGCACTTAACCTGACTGACTGAATCGTAATAAACTGCATTAAAATTACCAAAACGAATTAACAACCCTTTTCAAAATATATACATGGCGAATTAATTTTTAAAAAAAAGTAAAATGAATAAGTATTTACGAAATATTGATACATTAAAATTATTAATTTTAATTAATTATTGATACATTATTATTAATTTTAATTAATATTGATACATTAAAATTACCAAAACGAATTAACGTGTGGTAATTTTCTAAACGTAGCTTAAAAATGAATGGAGGCAGCACTAGTGAGGATTGAACCCACTAGTCAGTCGTAATGGTTACAGGGAGATCAGCTTGCTAACCACACCACGTTGAGGTGCTCAGGATTCATTTTCTCAGTGTCTTTTAGATGTGACATGAAGTATGAGGCACCCAGTGAGGATCGAAATCACTATTCAGTCGTAATTAATCTCGTGAGACAAGAAACATATAACCGAACAATGTCTATAAATTTCTGATGCCGAATATGAAGTCATACAAATCATACAAATGCCCTGAATAAACGTTCTTGTCTCTTTGAAGACAGTATTCTTGGTGTTTCACACATATGCCTAAATAGACATAGAGATGGATCATTTTGTTTACAATTTATGAGTTTGGTATGACGTTAACAAAACAATGGTCACTGAAAATTTCTGTCCCACAAAACATTCCTATAGTCAATTGCCCATACTTTGGGAAAACGTTCAGGCTGATAACTTGACAACTTGTATAGTTATATATATATGCACTTCGCAATTCTTCACACTGTCTGTCTGTCTGTCTGTCTGTGTCTCGCTCTCTTTCTCTCCATTTAAGTTGTGTTTATCTCTACCTCTTTCTCCGGTGCTCTGTCTGTCTCTATTTCTGTATCTCCCTTTCCCTCTCTCTCTACATATATACGCGCTAAAAAGTCTGCCTTCTTCTACCGAGCGCCCATAATTCAGAGGTAGATTCGCCGACTGACACCAATTTGGTCGGGTTTCAATCCTGGGTTAAAAGCAATCGGAGTCTAACCGTACTGATGGGCTGTGATAGAGTTAAACAGATCTGTCTGCGGATGACTATATATATATATGGGGGGGGGGGGGGGTACAAACACGATTTCGAAGGAAATCGCTTAAGATGTGGAAACGCTGAAGTTTAAATTAAATAATTTTAGACGTATATGAACTAGTATCGCTATCTATTTCTGTCTGTCTTCCTGTCTCTCTCTCCCCCCCCTCTCTCTCTCTATATATATATATATATTGCATTAGAATTAGCTGCTAAACCTTTCGTTTATTTAACCATACAATTGTTATAATTTCACAAATTTCTTTACACGTTTCCATCCGATATCAAACGAGTTATTCGACACGCAAGGCGCTAAAGCCTCTAAGATGCAAGGGACTATTAAGACTGAAAGAAAATGAAAAGCACTTTACAAGGAACCAGAAACCCCATCTTAACCCAATCTCAAACAGCAAACAACCTCACTTCCTGTTCAAAAGACAAAGTGAGGAGTTTTTACCGGACGATAGGTGAACCTACATATTCTTGCTAATAAAAAAAGAAACAGATACTAAATAAAATGTGAGTGTTTAGAAGTGGACCTTAGACGTATAGTGTTGAAGTAATCTTTAGATGGAACTAGAAACCTAGTCCTAAACAGGAAACATGCGATAAATCTCTATTCCTGTTTAAAAAAAAGACCGTGAGGGGATTATGAACTGGACTATGTGAACCTAACTCTAATCTTGAAGTAAAGAATAGGTAAAAAATATGTACACACCTTGGTTCCCTCTCACGGGAATATGATTGGATGGTCTCAGCCATAAATAAGGCGAGGACGTCCAGAGATATTCCACTAGATGTCTGTTGGTCTACTACTAAAGGTCTACAATTCTTCGATTAGAGATCTACAGTTATTGACTACGCCTACGTCTCAGGATACTGCATACGACGAGTACTGTCCATTACGTCTATGTACTAGATTGTTCTACTCGGTTACATTTGCCTTAACCACTTAACTACCTCGAATGATATATATATATATATATATATATATATATATATATATCCCTTTCCGGGACATATCAGATCCTATCGAGAAAAATGAATAAATAGTAAATAAAATTTCAGATTTTAGGCGTATAAAATTGAAACCTCTCCTTCTTATTCTTATTCTTATACGTGACCCTTCAAAACCTAGGCGATCATGACCCTCAACATCTCCCTATCACTTGTAGTGTGTAACACCTTAGAAACTCCTCACAATCCTGCCATCCATTTGCTCAAGCCAGTCAAATATAAAACGCATTGCATTTCCGTGTTTCTCTTTTTCTATTTTTGTCCTGTGAGTATTCTCCAAGCCTTCATTCCTCATTACATGTCCCATAAACTTCAGCTGTCTTTTCCTGATGTTACGTATCAGTCATTTTCGTATCCGTCCTCTCCAAAACCTAGTCGTTGCTCATATGTTTGGTCCATGGTATACTCAGCATTCTTCTGTTGAACTACATCTCGTTTGCTTGAGATCTTTCCTTCATCTTCGAGGCGATTATCCAGCATTCGCTTCCATATTGAAATATAAATATCCCATAACAATCCAGTACGAAATTTTCTTGTCTTTTAATACTCTAAAAAGTAGAAAAACATTTGCTACTCTTCTAATAAAACATGGTTAAAGAAAGGATAGCTGCTTAAATTCTTAAATATACATTGTCATAGATAGATAGATAGATAGATAGATAGATAGATAGATAGATAGATAGATAGATAGATAGATCCAAGCTTTTACGATTTTGAGTCCCCTGGAATTTATCTTTTCCTACAAACATTGCTCAATGCAATAACTATTGTAGAGCTTAATATTCTCATATAATTATGAATTAAATGTACACTGCGAAACGAAAATTTTTATGTTTCCAGAGAGAATCTCGTCATCAGACAATGTTGGAGGTTGGTTGTGAAAATGATTCCAACATTGCCTGACGACGAGATTCTATCTGGAAACATAGAAATTTCCGTGTCGCAATGTACATTTATATATATATATATATATACATATAGATATATATATATAAATGTACATTGCGACATTTGCGAAAATGTACATTTATATATATATATATATATATATATATATATATATATATATATATATATCGGTAAATTTAAAAAAAAACCTTATTCATCCGATTTCAAGTTTCGCAGATACACAACGTGTATTTGTGTGTGCGTGTGTTGGAGAGAGAGGGGGGGGAGAGTGAGATAAAGAGAGAAAGTCGGAGAAAACGAGCGAAAAGTAGAATTATTTCAACAGTAATTTTTCATTTACATTCACTTGAGGCGAATTCTTATCTTTTTCTTGCTTTATTAATTGTTCCTGTTTCCCTGCGTAAGAACATATATCGGTAAAAAATTTATACCAGAAGCCAATCATATTAGACAGAGTTTCATGAATAATGGATTCTATAACAATGTTATTGATATACAAAAACAAGTTATGAGAAAATTATCAAGAATATAAATAGTAATGACGAGCAGTATAGCCGGGCGTTGCTCGGGTGTAATGAAAGCTTTAAAACTAATTCATGGTGCTGGAGCTCAGACTCTTTGGACGTTGACACGAAAGACTAAAAAGCAATAGTTGTTTCCAGTTAAAACGAAACCGTAGACTGAAAAAAAAAATGTTGGATGTGAGTCAAATTTTAATTTCCTGGTATCGATATCAAATAATTTTTTTTCGTCGTAAACTGAATTTTGAAGGCTAAATAAGTCCTCTGAGTAAATGGTATCATGCCTGAGACTAAGAACTACAATTATACCTACTTAGAGCCAAACCCGAAGCAAAAACTAAAATAAAAGAGCTGAAAAAAATACAGACATACAGGCAGATAAACAGACACACACACAAACATCTTGCCTTTTATATATATATATATATATATATATATATATATATATATATATATTATCGATTTATATATATATATATTATCGATTTTCTGCACTATTTTAAGAACTGCAATCTTGAAACTTCTGAAGATCGATTCTTATGTCTTTGTCTATGAGTGTATCAAATTTAATTAAAATCGGACCACTCCTTCTATAACCCGTTTTTTTCGATTATCAATTTTCGATATTTATCGGGGTTCCTCGACACAAAACCTAGCTAAGAACACTCGCAGTCGCTTATAATACAACTGTGTAAATTTTCAAAAAAATCGGTTCAGCCGTTTCGGAGTCTATAGCTAACCGACACACACACACAAAGTTCCATTTATAAATAAGTTTAGATAAGAAAAATAACACGAACAAGGTTATTTTTTTATTTTTTTTATTTTTTTATAAGCGTTTCACCCCGAGCAAGGCATGTCACTGCCACTACTGCGCAGGGGGCTACATAGAGTGGAGAAAGACTGATTAAATATAGGAAATAACAGAGGGTGGGTGATAGGCGGGTGAGGATACCGAGAATGAGGGTTGGGTAGATGAGAGTGTTGTGAGAATAGTTGGGAGTTAGTGTGATAGGAGGTGTCTATTGACCCTACATTAAACACCTGGAGATTATAACTGTCGGGAAAGCAGACTTGTGGAAGGGAGTTCCACAGGCGGGAAGCGCGAGAAAAGAAGCTGTTGGAGTAGAATTTACGGTTACATCTTATTTGTTTAACTGTAAAAGGGTGGGACCTAGTTGCTAATCTAGTATCTCGTGTAAATTCGTGCTTAGGCGGTACCAGTGATCTAAGCTCATCGGAGCAGAAGCCATGAAAGTACTTGTAGAAGAGGCACAGGGAAGCTACATCACGCCGGTGTGAGAGTGGCTGCAGCCGGTCTGCCAAGTCAGTATCAACCACGTTACAGATCCTCCTTTGTATTTTGTCAAGAAGCCCAAGGAGAGCAGCAGGGGCACCCGACTAGATATGGCAGCAATATTCAATACACGGGCGGATGGTAGATTTGTATATGTGCAGAATAGTTTCAGGTGGGAAAAATTTCCGGGCCCTGCACAGGGAGCCGACTTTCATAGCAGCAGATTTGGCGATGGATTCAATATAGTCATTCCATTTGAGGTCCGCCGAGAGTGTAAGGCCAAGGAGGCGTAGTATTTTACTCTCTGGTAGGCTAGCCTGTCCCATTAAAATGGATTGCAGTTGCGCATAAGATGCAACGCTTAATAAAACATTTATTCATCGACACACATCCTCATTTAAATTGCATAAAATTAATAATTTACATGAAATATAAGTTGGAATTTTAAAATTGGCAGCTGATCTTAAAAATCAACTGCAATCTTTTGTTAAATGGGGTAAGAAATGGCTTTGTAATTTTCACGATTCTAAAATGAAACTTCTCTCTTTTAATCGGCATAGAGAATATAATTTGTCGTCCGAAGGTAAGCACCAGAATAGTAACTCGTTTCGCTTTTTTGGTTTAAAGTTTACCACCGACATGAACATGAACGAACTTACCAAACCAATTCCTAGGTCTGCTAGCAGGAAGGTTAGTTCATTGTGCCGGTCAAAACAATTTTTATCTCCAGAATCTATCAGACATATATATAAGCCATTCGGCCTTGCATTGAATATTTCTGCTATGTATTTAAAAATCCTTGGTAAAATAAAAAGGAGAATTTGCAATGTTATTAGTCCTGACCTAGCATTTCGGTTTCAGTGACTTTCACAGCGCTGTAACATAGTGTACATTTTCATGGTAGTTTTTCTTATGAGCTTTCCTTTTCGATTCTTCGACTTCACATATTTAAGTGCATTACTAGATTGGTAGCTAGGTTTCATCATTTTAATTTAGGAATTGCTAGTAGGAGGTACAATATACTTGATAATAGTTTATTCTCTCGCATTTTTCGCTCGTGGAATTCTGTTCGGGTTTTATGCTTTCTTTTAAATTTCGATGTTCAAAAAATTTAAATGCAACGTCAATCGTCATTTTCAGTCTCTTCGAAAGCTGTTCATTTATTGTCTTTTCTTCTAAATAACATTCTCTGTTTGTTCACTCTCAATGTGCTCTTGCGTCTTAGTGAATTTATTGCCTTGCATGGGTTGAAATTATTTATTTAAAGCATAATAATATGATTAATGCTTTCACTAACTGTTCCCAGTCTATTAAGATACGATTGTTGCAAACGAAAAACATCCCTCAATATGGCTTCCCTTCTTCTAAAATTACTCAACTACTGACAACAGATCTACACTGGCCCCAGGTGCTTGCCTGAAACGGGAATATTTATTTTCTGTGCGGAGAATTTTTCAAGAGTAATGGTTAAAAAAAATTTATTAGAAAATAGAATACGTATAGATTTCTAGCAGAGTTCGTTTTGATACATGCATAATGTGTGTTTAAAAATGTAAATCCCTTTATCAAGATTTCATTTCAGCCATCAATGATGGAATAGTTTTATCACATATCTTTTCCATGCATTTTCCTTGAATGGCACGATTTTTCCTTTCGATAACAAATTAATTAAAAATGTACACAAATTATCTGTCCCAGATGACATTATTTATATATATATATATATTGTATCGAGGCAGCAAATAATTTTCTATACATATACTGTTAAATATAAGAGACAATGAATGTCTATTACGTTTAATCATGAGCCGTTCTAAACGTTCTCAACGTCGTATTTTGGATTTAATTTCAGTTGAAAATAAAGACAAAATTCTCCAACATTTGGATAATTTTTTATTAAGTTGGTTCTAAGCTTTCGACTCACATGAGTCATCGTCAGAGAGTTGTTATAAACAGATCTGTCTCTGTGTGTGTGTGTGTGTGTGTGTGTGTGTGTGTGTGTGTGTATAATGTTTAATTGTTATGATGCTTAGTACCAAAACTACTGTTTTCCAAATATTTTCAAATGTATACATACATGCATATGCACATACATTTAAAAATAATTCTCTATTGCATTAATACGCCTTACACATATCTAACCAATAAAAATCCACCCCAAATCACAGCATACCAGGATGCTGTCTCTTTGTTAAACTTTTCATTTTTACCTCGATCTCTGAAGAAGCTTTAATTAAATTGAAACATGTTAAATTGAGATACGTTACCTAGTGTATTCTTTATGTTGTTCTATTATCTTACGATCCATATATATATATATATCTAAACTTATTTATGAATGGAACTTTATCTGTGTCTCTGTGTGTGTCCGTTACCTATAGACTCCGAGACGGCTGAACCGATTTTCTTGAAAATATACACAGTTGTACTATAAGCGTCTGCGAGTGTTCTTAGCTATGTTTTGTGTCGAGGTACCCCCGATAATTATCGAAAATTGATAATCGAAAAAAAATCGGGTTATAGAAGGAATGGTCTGATTTTAATCAAATTTGATACACTCATGGACAAAGACATAAGAAACGATATTCAGAAGTTTCAAGGTTGCAGTTCTTACAATAGTGCAGATAATCGATAATATATATATATATATATATATATATATATATATATATAAAAGGCAAGATGTTTTTGTGTGTGTCTGTTTATCTGTCTATATGTCCTTTATACAAATCCACGATTTTTATCCGATTCTCACAAAACTTCACACAAATATTCTTTAGGCTGAATTTGAGCTCCAGAACCATGGATTAGTTTTAAAGCTTTCATTACACTCGAGCAACGCCGGACTATACTGCTAGTATATATATATATATATATATATATATATATATATATATATAGTAATGAATTAATTGTACATTGCAACATGGTAGCTTCTATTTTTCGATATAGATTCTCATCATCAAGCAATGTTTGATGTTTGTTGTGCAAATGATTCACATTTAAATACCAAAAAAATTGAGTTTTCTGCGTATGTATGTGGGAAGATATAAAATTTACATGTGTGTTTCTTTCAACTAATCAGAGCGAAGATTCATTTTGGAATTTGGCCCCAAAGAGTGCATACTAACTTTTTCTTTTTCTTTTTCCTTTTCCCCTTCCCTTATCTTACTTTTCTTCTTTCTTCTTTTCCCTCCTTAACTGTCAAGATGTCAACCTGCCTTTCACCTAACCTTATCCTTTTCTGATTATTTTAAGCTCAAAATAGTAAAACCTTGAGTCATCTTCACCTGGAATTATATAATATGTATATATATATATATATATATATATATATATATATATATTACTGTGAAAACGTATTAGGACAAAACCTATTTTATCTTTTATGAGGCATATTGACAGAAAATAAACAATTTCATTAAAGTAATTTTGATTTACTCAACGAATGCTTTAACAAGAAAATATGCTTGTTACAAAATAAATTTAATGTGTAGTATAATAGCTTCTTCAATGTATCTAATGGTATCTCCTGCCAAGCAGCTTGTATTTGTTCCCAAAGTGTGTCTTGCTAAATAACATTTATCAATTTTTTTATTCAAAATATCCCATAGATGTTCAATAGAATAGTTTCAAAATAACCTGTTTAGTAGAAAATAGGAAAAATTAAATATAACTTCTTTTTAATACATTTCTTTTACACCTATTTTTAAATAATCAATATTTATTAGTAATTTACTTGGCTTTTCACCCTGTGTTTGAATTTCAGTGAGGTTTTGAGGAAAATCACCCCTGTCCTAATACTTTTGCACACTACCGGTAGTATGCAAAACTCTTAAGACAGGGGTGATTTTAAACTTTATTTTGATGCTTCATGAAAGATAAAATAGTTCTTGTCCCAATACTTTTGCACAGTACCGTATATATGAGCTAAAGACTTTAAAACTGGCCTAACAGTTGTGTTTTTTTTTCTTTATCCCAGTGAAAATTATAAACTGTTACATATTTTACTTTTTATACTCTTCCAATTTTATTTCATTTTTTTTTTCCCTGTTTCCTGAATACTTTCACTTTATAGTCGATGTAAAAATGTCTTGCCAATCACTTGGCCGACTGTCAATTCTTCCAATGCTGACTGGTCAGTCGACCGAACCATCAAACGTTAAACTTGGTTTCTTTCCAAGTTTTCTGCGCCAGTTTTCTAATGTTGCTGAGAAACTTTCACTGACCTGAGTGAATACGAGATAAGAGATCTTTCTCCCTCGACCGAATTTTGAAGGATTTTCTCTTTAGGTAATGCTTTTACCTTGCGATGAAGTTTTTGTGTTGTCGACTTTTAGCCTCTGTATATAATGTGTGCGTGTGTGTGTTTTTGAAAATGATGGAAACGAAAAGGAAATTAATACTGAGTATCAGGAAGGGACAACTAAAGTTCCTGGGACATGCAATGCGGAAGGAGGGCTTGGAGAACCTGATACTAACAGGCCAGATAGAGGGAAAAAGAGACAGAGGAAAGCAGCGGATAACATATTTGAAGGTCCTGAGGAGGTGGATGACAGAACGGGGGCTGAGAGACGTTACAGGAAAAAGCGTGCTAAGAGCCACCAGGGATAGGGAGACGTGGAAGGCCATGATCGCCTACGTCCTGAAGGGAAAAGGTACATAAAAGAAGAAAGAAGTGTGTG